>JAODAL010032952.1:0-46229 GCA_025379985.1 Phyllomedusa bahiana | reverse complement strand
GCCCTTTAAATCTCTACCTAACTATATAAAATCTTCCAATCTCTAATCTAACTAAATTGAAGGATCACAGCTAATAGTAGAGGTTTCTCTGTGAAGAAATATAATAATTTCGCTGAGCTGTTTGGCCCACAACAGAGCGCACGTCCTACTGCTCTGGGGACGCTGAGAGACACTGAGCGAACAGGAAACGTGTTCTATGTAAAACGAGGTCATGTAATTTTTCCAGCCAATGCAACCCATACACATCCCAGTCATGACGTCGCACACACAAATCTCACCCTGCTCTTTTCTGTAATCTGATTTGTGGCCCCCAAAAATTTACAGGAAGCGCCAAAAAAAAGGCGCGATCTAATAATGATGCACAGATTTTAACCTAAATTATCGCATGATCTAAAAAATCCGATCACCATAAAAACTGTGCCGATTTCAACTTTGTCGATAATAATCGCTCAACACTAGAGTTAAATCAACCAGGCTTTGTAGGGAGAAGTGTTGTGTAAACTCTGTTCATTTTTTTATAAATCCATACATTTGCAAAGTTTTGGCAATAGCTATAGAACGGGATATAATGTCTATTGTGGCACAACCCCTTTGAGGCACACAGTTATAGCAGTAATATCACATTCTCCATGGGAATAATTGGACATTTGAGGCCTAATCACAGTTTACTGGTGGCATTTGTTCATCCTACAGATACATTTGTCTTATATTTAACAGTAATTTTAAAGAAAATTTTCTTCAACATGACAAAAATGGACCAAAATGTGCCAAACATGGCTGAAATGTAAAATCTTGTCATTGCATAAGTATGCATTTATCTCAAACCAAAACTATGCTAGTGATGTACAGAATGAAGAGAGAGGCACGTAACAATAACAGTAGACTGGCCATCGCTGGTCGGAATCACAGCACACGCAATCTTATCTCCCATTTATTTGTGAAAGAAGCCTAAAGCCAAAAACACAGGAACAATAACATTAAGCAGGAAACAAAGAGAAGAGCATGCATAATATCCAGATAATGTCAGTATTTCCACCCAGAGGCCAAGACGACAACGACTGCATCTTGCATTTAGCTTGGCCTTTTCTTGTGAATTTGAATAGGAAGATGTTACTTTGGAACGACATGCAACATTAGCTCCAAGCAGAAGGCAGTCATTGCCCATTACTGTGTGTGGCCTAGTTCTGTCTTGTGTCACATGTCCTTGGATGTGAAATCTGATCTTCAGGGCATGTGCACAACTTGTTCAACATTTCTAAAGCTCCCACATCTGAGATGTCTGCAATTAGAGTTTGATAAATTTGTAAGAGCATAAATCCATTTATAAAGAATATGTGTAAATGTGCACTTTCAGAGAGTTATTATACCAAAGTTACAGAATAAGTAAAATTCACTTTGGGGAGCAATGTACTCCACTAGTTCAGATAATAGAGTACATTTTTCTGCAGTCATTGTCAATGTTGCAAGTACCTCAGTTCTGCTTTATTTCTGTACTTTTTGCATTTATTTTTTGTATTTATATTGCAACAACATATTCTGCAGCGCAGTACAATGGTTATTATTCATTTTGGTCTCTGTTGATGCCCACAATCTAAATTCCAAATGAAGTCTTTCAATACAAACAGAAGAAAAGCACCGCGGAACTTACCGATCAAAAGCAACAATCTTCTTTATTGTGTGATCAGAGACATATATGTGGGGACAGCAAACAGGTCCACGGCTATTTCGCGCTAAGCTGCACTTTGTAAGTTCACATGTAAAAATATGTAAGAAAAAACCTAACCCCAACTTACGGTGATGGTCATTGTTAGCATGAAAAATTCAGTTTCTGAGCATCCCAAACCTAAATTTTTTCACAAGTTCAGTCTAATCAATGTTGAGCCGAGCAGGGACCTATTTGAGTAACACTAGTTGTACCAAATGCAGCGATCCAGTCCAAACATTAATGCCATTCACTTATGTAGATCAGGGATGAACAACACATAGCCCTGTGATATCATAGTCAGGGGAACAGCTCAAATGCGAAGAAAGCTAAGTATTAACGTGGGGTGGTATACAGTGTCGGACTGGGGTACTGTCAGGAACGCTCAGCGAGCGGGAAGTGGATCCGCCAGTCATCGCTAGGAGTTGGCATACCCTATGCCGGGGAGCGGAGTCTATGGGCCCCTTGTCTTCACAGGAGCCCGTCGCAAGGCAGGATGGGCTTTGCCGCAGGGAATCCCCTAGGTCGCTACCCCCAACGCAGAACCCAGCGGTGACAGCCGACGTAGGTAGCGCGGGCACAGGGCCGATCGGAGCGTGCAACTGGAGTAGGCAGGACACTGGAGCGTAGAACCAGGGTAGGCAGGACTGGCTAGGCAGGACTGGCAAGGCAGGAGCGGAAATGTAAAAGCTACGGAATCATCAGGGAGGACGCTAGCAAACGCACAAAGCCATCACTAATGCAGGGACACCAACAACTGGGCGCCAGTGGCAAGAAGGGGTATCCCTATAAAGCCCATGCCCCAAGGCCATAGGTGGAAAGGGAATGCCAATTAAGTACTGGCCCTTTTAATCTAAGAAAGCTGCTAGCGCGTTCCCCTAGTGGCCGGCTGGGATAGTGCAAGCAGAAGCAGAGACTGCCGCACGTTGCTGAAGTAGGAAGCAGGATGCGGCTAGGTGAGTAGCAGCGCAGCAGGAGGCGCTGGGGGCCGGGAGGCACGAGTGGCCGTGGTCCGGGTGTTGGACCGCAGCTTGCGGCATTACAGGTACCTAGGGCCCACAGGTGGAGTTGACTCTAGGAGCCCACAAGTTGAGCTATTTCTGGGCCCACCGGTGGAGTTTATTTTAGGGGTCTAACCTACACCTACATGCCTCCTATACTTTGCCTCTTGCTTTTTTCCTCTTTTTCTATATTTTTTGCCTCTTCTGAGGATGTATATGCAGTCAAAAAAAAAACTCCAAGTCTACCATGCTCAGGGGTCCACCAGGGGTTTTCTTCTATTCCCTTGTGGGCCAGTCCGAGCCTGGTGGTATAAGAACTGATGGCACTGATTGGGGGCTCAATGACTGGCACTAATTGGTAGACATGTGGTAGGCATGGCTGTCATGAGGAGGTTGTGGTTGATACAAAAGGCTGATTGTTCTTGACAGCAATATAATGCTTGTGGCTGGCACTAATGGGAAAGTACTATTGCTGTTTTAGATACTGTAGTTGTACTGCTATGTAGGCGTTGTCGTCATCGCTGGTATTGGGGGCACTGTTATAGAGGCAGCTGTGGCTGTAACTGTTATGGGTTGTTGCGTGGCTTTTACTTTATTGGGGTATTTAAACTGTTAGGCTATGTTATTCACTATACTATAGAATATACTGGGAAACCGCCAAAAAATTCCAAGTGGGACAAATTGTGAAAAAAAAAAACGTACTAGCGCCATGTTTGCGGGTGTTTTGCCTTTACGGAGTTCAATCTTTGGTAAATATAATGTGCTATCTGTATTATACAGGTTGATACGCATCCAGCAATCACAAACATGTAGGGTTTCCATTATGTGTTGGTGCCGTAAAAAAATTCCAAAATTTTCTATTTTTGACATTTTTGTGCGACCAATAACTTTTTTGTACTAACACCTTTGGGGGCATTTTTGGGGGGATGAAGTCTACTTTTTATTACTAGCAGTTTGGAATGCATGCAACTTTTTTGATCACTTTTATTCCAATTTTTATGGGACGTGAAATGACCAAAAAAACGCAATTTTGGCGTTTGGAATTTTTTTTCTTCTACGGTGTTCAGCGTACGGGATAAATGATGTTATATTTCTATAGATCGGACTTTTTCGGACGCGGTGACACCAAATATGTGTAACTTTTTTATTATTTTTTTTTTATTTGTGAAATGAGGGGCGAATTGAACTTAATACTTTTTTTTTTACATTTTATAACTTTATTTATTTATTTTTTTACTTTAACATTGAGTCCCCCTAGAGTGCTAGGGGTTGAAATCATTAATACAGCCTAATGCATTGCACTTTCCGTCCCCAGGCAGGAAATTCAAGACATGGCAGAGACAAAGGCCTTCACAAGGCTTCCCACTGCCATGTTCAGTGATTGGATCCCCGCAGTTACATTGCGGGGACTGCGAACGCAGTGAAGAATGGTGTACAGCACCGTTTTTCATTCATTTAGATGCCACAGCCATTTTGGGTGCGGCGTCTAAGGAGTTAAACAGCGTGGGCGGGCGTCAGCGCCCCTCCACGCTGTAATTGCTGGGTGTTAGCTGCAACTAGCTGCTAACACCTGGCGGCTGTGTGGCGGGATCGCGGAGAGATACCACTGCAAAGCCCCTTAGCGACCCTGGGATGTACTCATATGTCAAGGGTCGTTAAGGGATTAATACTTAACAGTGAATTCTATAAAAACGAAACCCACACAAAGATGCTGCAATTGAATTATTTTCATATCTCTGCATACAAAGAATTTATTTTTATTTCCCCGTACTATATGTTACCACTAAAAAGTAAATCTGTTCCCAAAAAAAACAAACACATGCATGTCTGCGTAAGGGGAGGGAAAAAACAAAAATCTGAATACATCTACATCCTTAAAGGGGTCGTTCTACTTCAGACATCGATGGCATATCCTAGTGGGACCCACACATATCTTGAGAATGAGTTTCGAAATCTCTAAATTCTGAATGGAGAAGTGGTTGGGACTCTTCTACTAAAATCAATGGGAACTATTTATGTGTGTTGCTCTCTCTTGTTATAGTTGTGAAACAGCCACTTCTGTAACCCCCAGAAACTACAATGAATATAGGCGCCTCATATCCTCTTTCTGAAGAACAAAGCCCCCCATTCTGATCTCTGGCCGTCCCTAAAGTGGAACTAAGACCGCTCAGCCACTTGGGTACTTACAAATGAAGTGCCATAGACGTCTCAGATGGGGAATATCCCTAATATTTACTGTGGCTCCTGGGAGAGACACAACATGACAATGTGGTCTTTGGAGCAGAAAATGTTGTGCACTTATGTTCTAGCTGTTCTCAATGCTGTAGCACTCAGTTCAAAGTATTACTTCACTGCAGAATTCAGCACAGCACCATCTGTGTGAATGTGGCTGTGTCTGATACAGATTCTCAACCTTATTCATGTGAATGGGGTTAAGTTCTGGGTGAGCAATATTACCAGTCCAAACTGTACTGGACTAGCACTGTGTTGGGTTCTCCAGTGAATGGGCCACACTGCTTCAGCAACCTGCTCTACACTTTAATTCTGCTGCTGAATAGGGATTCAGAGGGTTTTCATCTTTAAAGATCACACATTAATGACCTATTCAAGAACAGATAATAAGCTCAAGATTTAGATTTTCCACAGGCAAATAGAACATCAACCGGTCAATATTATGGATCAGTATTTTTAGACTTCATTGACCTCAGTAAAGAGAATATGGATTAATAACACTGTCGATGAATCTGGCGTAGGCTAAAATCAACCACTCAGAATCTCATCAACTTTTTCCTGGCAGTCACAACAACATATACTGTTTGTGCCAGAAATAGATACATGGGGGCTTTAGAAATACAGTGCTATATGTTTTTATGCAACAGAAAAATCATGTTTACTAAAACCAACTAAAATCTTGATGGCTGTAACTTGTTAGTGCTCTAGTTATATAGGTAAATCAAACCAAATTGAGTTAGCTATCCAAGATCTATTGGTCATAGTCTTTTCTTCTAAGAAGTATATTTGTAACTGTCCTCTAGACACACATCCTGGTTCATTTTGGTGATGAGTTGTTCCACTGTAGTGTGTTCTGCCCTTGTGCACCTTTGTAGCTATCATTCATCTCTTACATCAATGGCACCTGGTGCTCTGCAGTTTCCACATTGTTTATTTGCAATGGCGCCATTTGTCCACTCATGATAAACTTTCACAACAGCAGCTCGCAAACATTTCACAGACTGCACAGCATCAGAAATTCTGACACCCTTGCCCCAAAAGCCAATAATCATCCATTTTTGCAACTGTGATAAATTACCCCTTTTAACCATGACAGCAGCGAGGTAAGTGTGTCCAGACACCTTATATACCCATCTGGCGGTCACAGTATTGGCTTCTAAGAATGTATATGTAATAGATTTTAATCCAATAACAGAAGACTTCTACAGGGTCAGATCCTTGAGTACAGAAATCAATGGTTTTGATGGGCAGCACAACTCCATAGTAATATGTTGGTGCTGGTGGGTGTTCGTTCCAAGGGTCAGACCACTGCCACCACAAACACTCAGAACATTAAATGAAGAAGAACTGGGTAAAAGGCACACTGCTTGAACATGATTTTGAAGGGATATGGATTGTCAGAGGTATGCCTCTCTTTATCTACAGTACACTTTTGGAAGTAAGTATACTATGAGTCTGCTTTATTACCTGATTAAGGGTAATCTTTACCTGTTGCTAACTTATGATATAATGACATGATCTATTTGATGTGGTGTCTATCTACCTTTTAATAAATAAAGTTAAGCAAATAAAATCTCACTGGGAGAGTGGAGTGTGGTGATTCTGCTCTTGAAAATACATCAGTAGGTCCAAGGTGTGAAGATGGGTCCTAACCATAGCAGGAACAGCCTTGGGGGACTTAGTGTTAGGGTTGCACTGTCTGTCTATCCCTGTGGATTCTGGAGTCTGCTAAAGGGGACAAGAATTTAGGTTTAGGTTTTGGCCTTAATGGTGAGGCTGTGGTATGCCATCTCTTTATACACACTAATCTATACATTTAGGGATACAATAACTTATTTGATCTACTGAAAACTCTAAAGAACTGCATTCAAACTTAGATGGAGATGTATATGTTCACATCTGGGCCATTTATGTGATATCAGGATATGCCAGAAATAGTTTCGCTCTGTATTGCTGAACAAGGTTTGAAGGGGTATTGCATTACTTAGGGATTCCGGGCAGGGGCCCTAGATAAAAATTTTGTGAAAAGAAAAATGTAATGAACCATCAGGTCTTCCAGAACACTGCCAGTCACACAGAGCCTCACCATACCTATTTCAGTAGGTGAACAGTCAACTAAGCTGCCATCTAATGCTATCACCGTATTCTCAAAAGGATGCAGCTGTCCCTTAGAAGCCATGTTTTTCTGAAATGAGGACACAAACAAGTTTGTTTTTGTCTGATTGCTGAGAGCCACACAGAACCGCATGAAAAGGCCACTAGTTTGAACAAGTTTATTGCTCCCTGTTGATGATCTGATGTGTGGGCAATTCTAAAAATAAAAGTTACAATGCAACTAAAAGTGATCTAAAAGTGGTTATTCACTAGGTTCACATAAGTTAGAATCGAAAAACTTTAGAAGGATAACACTAGGAATGAAAAGAACCACAATGACCCAGAAGTATGAAAGTTGCTGTGCCAGAAAAAAAACTGGCATGTACAAAAAGTATGCTAAAACCCTCTCAAAAGAGAAAAAAGGATTTAATCTCCAGAAGAGAAAAGCCTTTTTTACCATGAGAACTATAAATCTGTGGAATAACCACCCCTGGAGCTTGTCACAGCAGGAACAGTTGAGGGTTTCAAGAAAGGCTTAGATAACTTCTTAAATTAAAAAAATTGGTACTTATGTAGCTGTATAAAATGTCTAGTTGCAGTCTGATGGCAATTTTGGCATCAGGAATCAATTATTCCTTTAGGGCAGAATGGTTTTTGGCTTATGGATTCCAAAGTCTGTATCAGTGGGGGAAACAAAGTTTAAAAACTCACTTTGCAATATGTGTCCATTAACAGTGTCCTACCTATTCCTAGATATCCCCTTCTTGTATGGACTGCAGCAGCTCCTCAGGTCGCTATAGCTACAGACCTGTTTACGGTCTCATGATAGGGTGCCAGCCCTGGTTGCTATAGCTACAAACCTGGCTTCTACTGCAGCCTAATGAAAGACAGTAAACACGCCCCTGAATTCAAAGTGAAACCAAGAAAACAGGACTGAGGTGAGATGAATCGATGTAGCGAGACAACCCCTTTAACTATGTATGGCAAGGCAAACACTTTTGTCTGTGCCATTTAGCAGTGGGCATGTCTCCAGTCATGGCCAAAAGTTTTGAGAATGACACAAATATTATATTTTCACATGATCTGTTGCCCTCTGGTTTTTATGTGTGTTTGTCAGATGTTTTTATCACATACAGAAATACAAGTGCAATCATATTATGATTAACAAAAGCTTTTATTGACAGTTAGAATGAGTTAATGCAGCAAGTCAATATTGCAGTGTTACCCTTCTTCTTCAGGACCTCTGCAATTCTCCCTGGCATGCTCTCAATCAACTTCTGGACCAAATTCTGACTGATAGCAGTCCATTCTTGCACAATCAATGCTTGCATTTTGTCACAATTTGTTGGTTTTTGTTTGTCCACCCGTCTCTTGATGATTGACCACAAGTTCTCAATGGGATTAAGATCTGGGGAGTTTCCAGGCCATGGACCCAAAATCTCTATGTTTTGTTCCCTGAGCCATTTAGTTATCACCTTTGCTTTATGGCAAGGTGCTCCATCATGCTGGAAAAGGCATTGTTGATCACCAAACTGCTCTTGGACGGTTGGGAGAAGATGCTCTTGGAGGATATTCTGGTACCATTCTTTACTCATGGATGTGTTTTTAGGCAAGACTGTTAGAGAGCCGATTCCCTTGGCTGAGAAGCAACCCCACACATGAATGGTTTCTGGATGCGTTACAGTTGGCATGAGACAAAACTGGTAGTATCGCTCACCTTGTCTTCTCCGAACAAGCTGTTTTCCAGATGTTCCAAACATTCGGAAAGTGGATTCATTAGAGAAAATTACTTTACCCCAGTCCTCAGCAGTCCACTCCCTTTACCTTTGGCAGAATTTCAGTCTGTCCCTGATGTTTTTTCTGGAGAGAAGTGGCTTCTTTGCTGCCCTCCTTGACACCATGCCTTGCTCCATGAGTCTCCGCCTCACAGTGCATGCAGATGCACTCACACCTCCCTGCTGCCATTCCTGAGCAAGCCCTGCACTGCTGGTAGCCCGATTCCGAAGCGGAAACACTTTTAAGAGACGGTCCTGGCGCTTGCTGGTCTTTTTTGGGCGCCCTGGAGCCTTTTTGGCAACAATGGAACCTCTCTCCTTGAATTCGTTGATGATGCGATAGATTGTTGACTGAGGTGCAATCTTTCTAGCTGCGATACTCTTCCCTGTTAGGCCAGTTTTGTGCAGTGCAATGATGACTGCACGTGTTTCTTTAGAGATAACCATGGTTACAGAAGAGAAACAATGATGCCAAGCACCAGCCTCCTTTTAAAGTGTCCAGTGGTGTGATTCTTACTTAATCATGACAGATTGATCTCCAGCCCTGTCCTCATCAACACCCACACCTGTGTTAATGGAGCAATCACTGAAACGATGTTAGCTGGTCCTTTTAAGGCAGGCCTGCAATGAAGTTGAAATGTGTGTTGGGGGAAAAAGTTCATTTTCTAGGCAACTATTGACTTTGCAATTAATTGCTGTTAAGCTGATCACTCTTTATAACATTCTGGAGTATATGCAAATTGCCATTATAAAACCTGATGCAGTAGACTTTGTAAAAATTAACATTTGTATCATTCTCAAAACTTTTGGCCATGACTGTATGCTAATTCATCTTATAAGACACATTTATGTATTTCACATGCCTAAAAGTGTCACAGTAAATGTGTCGTTAGCCATGCCTTTTTAAGAGTGACGTGGCTAAGACTACATTTGTCACAGCAAAGGGCACTTTTTTGGGTACATGGACACTGCATACGACAGTTTAGACAACAACACTTTTCATACATCTGGGCAAATATCTCTGTGTCTGTACAGACAGTTTAACGGACAGGATGTAATCACAGCGTCCCTGGTTCTCTACGGAAATATCCTGTTATCTTGTCCAAAGAGACAAGTTACATGTAAGTAATCAGCACCCCTGTAACCTTAGTTGTTGAGATCCGCCCTTAGGGAACACAGAGTACATGGCAGCAAGGATAAGCATTATATATGGTCCAGCGCCTCCCGACAAGTCAAAAGTGAGGTACAAGAGCTCATTACATAACTTGAAGGCCTGCGACTGTCTGTTGACCTTGCTGTGACATTAGAAGGAATTTGATGAGAATTGCAGAAATCATCCCGTATATATATTCCTACATTGTGTGCTTGATCTGGGATTATTAACAGTTGATCTCAAATCCTTCTATTTGTTTCAATTTGTGTCTGATGTATTTTGGAGTCTGATCAAGCTTTAATGAAAATAGGGCCAACAATGAAAGCACCCTGGCTAATTATGACAGTCCAGTTAATGAAAATAGTACAGTAGCATTCTAATTATACCCACCTTGGCCAAAAGTATGTGGCACAGCCTCTATTAAAATGTGCATACATTCAAGCATACTGGTCTCTGCCCTGCAAAAGCTGCCTAAAATCTACCAAATCTACATACAGTAGTACCAAAGTATGGTTGAAAAGAGGTGCCAGTTATCAATTTATTATCTTCCATGATCTAGAGTAAGGCAAAAGAAACATGATCCATGTCGAGGGAGAAACAAATTCCTTTTGGACATGGATATGGTGCTCAAGTGTCTGCATATCTTAGTCAAGTAGTTTACAAAGCACTATTACTATTATGCACTATTATTTCTATAGTTCTTATGGATGGAATTTTGAGATTTAGGGCCACATGTATGAAACGGTTTTGGTCTAAAACACACTTTTTTCCCCATAGGTTTCTATGTCTTCGGAAGATTCTGATTCTGGTTTAGCGGCAACATATGAGTTAATTAGAGACACAGCTGTGGATGTATTTTAATGCACACCAGAAACACACTGATTCTGTGTGTAACATCATGAGAAAGTCTAAAGAAATCAGCCAAATATCAAGGAGAGAATTGTGGACTTGCACAAGTCTGGATCATCCTTGGGTGCAATTTCCAGATACCTGAAGGTGCCTCGTTTATCTGTACAAACAATTATATGCAAGGACAAACAATATGGGAATGTCCAGCTATCATACCGCTCAGGAAGGAGATGGGTTCTGTGTCCCAGAGATGTATGTGCTTTGGTCCAGCATGTGCATATCAACCCAATAACAAAAGTAAAAGACCTTGTGATGATGCTGGTGGAACCTGGTAAGACTGTATCATTATCCACAGTGAAACGAGTACTGTATTAACATGGGCTGAAAGGCCACTCTGCCAGGAAGAAGCCATTACTCCAAAAGAAACATGTAATAGCCAGATTAATGTTTGCAAATGCACACAGGAACAAAGACCTAAATTTTTGGAGACCAGTCCTGTGGTCTGACGAAACTAAGATTGAACTGTTTGGCAATAATGACCATTGTTACATTTAGAGGAAAAAGGGAGAAGCTTGGAAGCCTTAGAACACCATCCCAACTGTGAAACACAGGGTGGCAGCATCATGTTGTGAGGTTGTTTTGCTGCAGGGGGACTGGTGCACTTCACAAAATAGATGGCATTACGAGGAAAGAAGATTATGTGGCAGTACTGAAGTAACATCTCAAGACATCAGACAGGAAGTTAAAGCTTGGGCAGAAGTGGACAATGACCCGAAGTATACTGGCAAACTGGTTTCAAAGTGGCTTATGGATTACCAAGTCATTGTTTTGGAGTGGCCTTCTCATAGCCCTGAGTTCAATCCTATTGAAAATGTATGGGCAAAACTGAATAGTCAGATTGTTCGGTATGGGTGCTATATCAATGACATGTTATTTGTTTGGGGTTGTGATGCAGCATCCATAGAAGAGGTATAACAAGACAGGCTCCACTCAGAACAGGCCTCGTCATGGTTGACCAAAGAAGTTGAGTGCACATGCTCATATCCAGAGATTTTCTTTTCAAAATAGATGTATAGTGTCTGCCAGAATTGCTGCAACAATAAAGGGGTGGGGGATCAATGTTGTCAAAGCATAGACCATACGGTCACACAGATGCATCAAATTGACTGAAATGGCTGTTGATTTCAGAAGAAATGTCTCTTCGTAAAGAAGATGAACGAAGAAAGCCAGCAAACAGCCTCCTAAAGACAAGCAGAACTAATTAACCATGGATTAGTGGAACCATGTCCTGTGGTCCTGATGAGACCACATAAACCTTATTCAGTTCAGACGTGTCAAGAGCGTGTGTGGGGCGACAACCAGGTGAGGAGTACAAAACAAGTAGTCATGCCAACAGTCCAAGCATGTAAAAACAAACAGGTGTACTGGAAACATCTAGCCGGCAAGGTAACGCTGAACGTCGGAAATCACCTCAGCACCGTAGAATGGAAGTAAAAAACCAGATTTAATTGTAACCAGTATAAAAATAGCAACACGTAAAAAGATCACGCTGTGAAGCAGACACTTCAGGCTAGAACCCATGTTCACTGCTGCTTGACAAATTGCAAACAAGACCAATGTCAATCATGTGGTGGTAGCGTCAAGTTTGGGGCTGCATAAGTGCTTGCCCCCCCCCCCCCGGCTGTGGGGAGCTACAGGTTCGTTGAGGGAACCATGAATGGTAACACTACTGTGGACATAACTGAAACAGAGCATGATCCCCTCCTTTGGAAACTGGACCGCAGAAAAGAATACCAAAATGGAAATGACCCCAAACACACCTCTAAGACGAACCCACTAAGAGCCCCTTAGCAAAAATGAAAATGCGAGGAAAGAAGCTGGATATAGACCAAGCATGTCTCCAGACCTAACCCCAATTTAGCACTGAGGGCATCCTCAAAGGAGGTGGAGTAGCACCATGTCACAAACATCCACCAGATCTGAGAAGTCGTCAAGAGGATTAGAAGGGAAACCAGTGCAACCAGAGCAGCACCCAGGGAACTCCGATCCCAAGACAGGTAAAGGCCAGTGCTGGAAAATACCTGTGGTCACACAAAATATTGACACTTTGGGGGCACAATCTGTCCATTTCCACTGTAGGGGTGTACTCAACTATTTTTGCGTTATTTTGAGGTCACACCAAATGTCTACAGTTATACAAGCTGTAGACTGGAGACTACATTACATTGTATCAAAGTGTCCAATTTTCATTGTTTGAAAAAACTTATGAGACTCACGTTTCAACATATTTTGATCAAAAGATGTTTAAGCTGCCCCAGCGACTTTCAACTTGATCTCAAAATCGGGCAGTCCTACACTATCCTACCTCTCAATAGTGCCAATTCAACGGCCTCTCACTGGTCAAAACCGATCCTCCATGTATACAGAGAGAAAAAAATAAGAAACACACCAGACTTGCAAGCTGCCACTTCTTATGACAGCCTGTGAAGTTGTTCGGTGCAGAAACCCAAAATGGAGGCACCCCTTCCCTTCCCATAAAGGTTGAAAAAATCAATGAGTACAACCAAGTAAAAAGATGTTTCTGCACACCCCAAAAAACTTTTCAGAAAAAACGTATGCAAACCTGGTGCCACAGGCAGGGCTGCGGCACACATGTAATTTATACAAGTACACACACAGACCGAGAGTCCGCCAGCGGCACACTACTGCAAAACGGGCAATACACAACGTGTAAATCCCTAAAGCAGCATGTATGCATCTACAACAAGAAAAACCATTGAGACACACGAGGTTCACATATTTTGATCAAAGAATTTTACAGCTGCCCAGTCTTTCAACAATGAACTCAAAATCGGGCATCCTACACTAATTCTTCACCTCTCAATAGAGCCAATTCACGCCTCTCACTGGGTCAACCGACCCTCCATAAATACAGAGGAAAAAACTAAGAAAACACACCAGACTTGCAAGCTGCACTTCTATGACAAGCCCTGTGAGAGTGGAGGCAGAGGTGTGCAGAAACCCAAAATGGAGGCACCCCTTCCTTACCCATATAGGTACAATCATTGTACACCAAGTATAACGTATGTTTTGCACACAAAAACATTTCTGCAAAACGTAATGCAAACCTAGGTGCCACTGCAGGGCTGCGCACACATGAATAATACATGTACACACACAGACCGCCAGCCAGCGGCAACTAACTGCAAAATGGCAAAACACTACTTGGAAATCCCCTAAAGAAGCATTTATGCTATCAATCATACATGAAAAAACTTTGAGACTCACGGTTCACATAATTTTGATCAAAAGATGTTTAAGCTGGCCACGACTTTCCAACTGATTCTCAAAATCGGCAGTCCTACACAAACCTTACCTCACATAGAGCCAATTCAACGCGCTCTCACTGGTGTCAACCCGACCTCCATTATACAGAGAGAAAAAAATAATGAAACACACCCCAGACTTTGCAACTGCACATCTTATGACAGCCCTGAGAGTGTGCGTGTTGCAGAAACCCAAAAATGAGGCACCCCTTCCTTCCCATAAGAGTTTAAAAACATGTACAAAACCAAGTATAACGTAAGTTTTCTGCACACAAAAACATTTCTGAAAAAAAACGTAAGCAAACCTGCGTGCCACTAGGCAGGGCTGCGGCACACATGTAAATATACAAGTACACACACAGACCTAGCCGCAGCGGCACACTACTGCAAAAAGGCAATACACTATGTGAAATCCCTAAAGAAGCATTATGCTATCCCAATCATACTGAAAAAACTTTTGAGAACTCTCGGTCACAATTTTGATCAAAAATATTTTTAAGCTGCCCACGACTTTTCAACAGATCTCAAAATCGGCGCAAGTCCTATACTATTCATACCTCTTCTAAAGAGCCAATTCACCACGGGCCCATCCTGTCACAGGTCAAAACCGACCTCCAGTATATACAGGGAAAAAATAATAAAACACACCAGAACTTAGCAACTGGCACTTCATTATGACAGCCTGTAGAGTGGGCGGTGCAGAAACCCAAAATGTGAATGGAGGCACCCCTTCCTTCACCATAAGGTTACAAATAATGTACCCCAAGTATAACTATGTAACAGCACACAAAACATTCTGCAAAAAACGTATGCAAACCTGGTGCACTGCAGGGCAGGGCGGCACACAGTACTTAAACATACACACACAGACCGCCCCAGCGCACACTACTGGCAAAAAGGGCAATACACTACTGGAAATCCCTAAAGAAGCATTTTTATCTATCAATCAAACATGAAAAAATTTGACTCTCTCGTTCACATATTTTTGAATCAAAAGATGTTATCAGCTGCCCACGAACTTTTCAACGAGATCTCAAAATTCGTGGCAGTCCTACACTATCCTTACCTCTCAATAGAGCCAATTCACGGCCTCTAGTCACTGGTCCTACCGACCTCCATTAATAACAGAGAGAAAAAAATAAGAAACCCCACCAGACTAGCAAAGCTATCACTTCTTATGACAGCCTTGTTGAGCAGTGCCGGGTACAGAAACCCAAAATGAGGCACCCCTTCATCCCATATAGGTTAAAATAAATGAACACCACAGTATAAAGTATGTTTTTCTGCACACAAAAAACATTTTGAAAAAACGTAAGCAAACTGGTGCCACTGGCAGGGCTGCGGCACATTGTAATTTATACATGTTCACACGAACAGACCGCCGCCAGCTGTCACACTACTCCCCAATCCCTAACCTGCAAAAAGGGCAATACACCATCGTGGAAATCCCTAAAGAAGCATATATCTATCTATCATACATGAAAAACATGAGACACTTCGGTTCACCATATTTTTGATCAACAAAAGATGTTTAAGCTGCCACGACTTTCAACGTGTCTCCAAAATCGGCATTCCTACACTATCCTTACCTCTCAAAGAGAGCCAAGTTCACGGCCTCTCACTGGCTCAACCGACCTCCGATTTATACAGAGAGAAAAAAGATTCCAATAGGTATTGACCCCAAACACACCTCTAAGACGAACCACAAGCCTTGCTAAAGAAAATGGAGGTAAAGATGCTGGATTGACCAAGCAAGTCTCCCAGACCTACAACCCTATAGAGCATCTGGTGGGGCTTCCCTCAAAGGAAGGTGGAGGAGCACAAGGACTCTAATCCATCCACACCAATTCTGTGATGTCTCAAGAGAATAAAGAGGATTATGGAGCTCCTTGTGGCACCGTGAAGAAAAACAGGTTGGAAGATATTGCAATAAATATTACACAAATGGAGACACAGATCAAGCCATAATAGAGATATTACCTCTTATGGAACAATATCTTCAGCTGACACATGAAAATGTCAGCAAAGTAGAGAAGTTGTTATTGTGCCAATTAAACAAAGTAAATTCCAACGGGATCTTTTGAGATTATAATCACGATCAGGTGTACGAATGGGGACACTTCAGTCTGATACACCCAAGCCAATTATAAAAAACAAAACAAAGAAGAACATCTTGTCATGGAAACTCAATAAATACCAAAAAAATGTAAGCTTTGGATCATTGGATACAGATCTGTCTATGCAAATACTGAGACATCCTGAGATACCTCCCCAACTTATCCAGTCATATTATAAAAAAGGCAACCAGACAAGCCAAATCAAAAAACTAATGAATACATCATACGAGGGGGCATGGAATCACAAGCAAAATCAACGAATGAACAGACGGATACAACAATCCCACGGACCATCTGAAAGCTCATTAGAATGTTCTCAAATCTGTCTAATATACACTGAGACATAGAACATATCCACGGTTCTTTTCCTTAGGTCTGAACTTTGTTTACAGGAAAATTTTGATTTTTTGCAAACAATGAAAAGACATTTAACAAATTTGTCAGAGACCTTACCATACGTCATCATTTTTTTCAAGAAGATGGAGGGGGAAGGAAAAGACAAGAGGACTTTCCAATTGATAATCCATATTCCAAGCAATTTTTTATGGAACAGCTAACATTATTAAATCTGAGAAGAGCTCAGTTTTTCTGCTCCTACCCCTCTCCATGCATATCAGTGGTGAGATCGTTTAGAAAATTACTAATCCCACCTTTTATCCTTTCAGTCTAGAGAGGACCACACATCATGTGATAAATATCAACTAGCAGTAGAACATGATTTAAAAAGTTCCTGTATTGAAGCGGTCCCTCCATGTCACATCCCTGCTATTCTAATCTGTCATATTTACAAAAAAAGGCTCTTAATGAGCTTAAAATTAAATCAAGAGATTATAGTGGAGATGGCAGACAAGGAGAACCGAATGTTTGTAATGAATCGCTCTGACTATTTAAACTTATTCCATGCTTGCTCTCTTCGAAAGATAAAAGTACATACCGTAAGCATTCTAGTAATCCAACATCGCAATATCAAATTGAGAATTTCATCAATTAGAAAAGGCAGGTTTAGAACTAGTTATCATTACAGAAAAACAAAGGGAATTCATCATAGTGAACATCCTATTGTCCTATTCATATGACTTCAAAAGTCCACAAGAACACTCCAGCAATGCCCATTCGGCAGCGTCCTATTGTTTCTTCTACAGGATAGGGCATTCTCATAACGTATAGTGCCAGTGGCTGGACGATTCCTACCGCCACTGGTACAAAGGGTTCCAGGGATAATTAAGGGATACGGGAGATGTCTAATTAAATTTTAGAAGGTAAAATTCGGCAACAACATGGTTCCCTGGTGACTGTGATGTTACATCGTTATACACTTCTATTCCACACCAAATAGAACTCTAGCATTGGAATTAGTTACATCTAAGAACAATACAGAATTACTCAGCAGATCTTATCCAATATCACCTATAAACGGTTACCAGTTTTTCGTTGATGACGCATAATTATTTTTTCCTTTGATGGAGAACATGTATATTCCAGCTTACTGGAGAGTCAATGGGTCGAAATATTCGCCCTCATTGGCAAACCTGGAATGACATGGTGGGAAAATTTTTTTATATTTAATATCATCAGATAACCCATTTTTTTCGGGGTCATGTGTGGTACGGCAGGTACATCGATGACCTCTCTACTTATATGGGGGGGAGATGAATCTGCCGTACCCACCATTGTGGAATATCTCAATCATAATTTGTTCAATTTAAAGTTTCAACGTTTTCTGTTGAGTGAGTCCGAGATTTTCCTTCTTGATCTTGTACTCTACTGGGAAAGCAAATAGAAATCGAAGTCTCTCGTACCGTAAGCCCTTATCAACCATCCGAAATAGCATTAATAAAAAAGATTCCATCCCGTCATACGCATAAAGCAATCCCGGTTGGCGAGAATGACTCGCGCCAAACGAAATTGCACAGACCTACAGTCCTATGTGGCCGAAATCGGAACACAAATTAAAAAGAGACTTAAAGGTAGGGGTTACCCATACTGGACATGGACGAGCATCAAAAATTTGTATCAATAAAATCCCGAGATGAGATTGTCAATAAATATCAACATAAAAATAACAGATTAAAGGAAAGAGATAAGAACAATTTCTCAGCTCCCTTTTTAGTCTTGAAATACAGCCAACAGTACAAACAAATATGCAATATTATACTTGCTCACTACAATTACCTAAAGAAGATAGGATCCTCCTTATAAATTCTAGGACAGGGCTGCAACATAGTTTTCAAAAGACCCAAAACCCTAGGAAATGTGTACTTTCCTCCCATGACCTAACGCAAAGATTTCAATAATACTTGGTTTGCATCACAAAGGATTTACAAATGCGCTCTCAGACCGCTGTAAACAACGTGTAAAATCGCTAATGCCCTGTCCAAAGCTTTCAGAAATCCAATACTGGTAAAAAATATGACATAAACAATTAATAATTGTGAACACCACCAGTTGAAGTGAAATGTACATAAAATGGTGGATCTGAAAATATTAATCATAGGGTCTACAATTAGAAAACTAAAAGTAAGGATTCTTGAACATCTGAATGATGTTACTAGCACGTCATTAAGGACCAAATCTAATGTTGCGAAACACGTGATCAAAAAACATAATTCAAATGTCAGCTCATTGCAGGTCTTTGGTATCGAAAAGGTGTTTGGCTCGAACAGGGGTGGCAATGTAGAGAAAAAACTTCGGGACAGAGAGGCTATGGATTATTTCTTCCCTAAATACCAATTCCAAATGTTTAACCCCTCACGACCTTGGCCGTATCCATACGTCCAGGTGGTTTTGGGGGGTTCACTTCACCTGGACGTATGGAAACGTCCAGGAAGGAACGCGCGATACTCTAAGGCAGAGATACCGGCGAATCGGCGCGGGGTGTCAGCTGTATATTAACAGCTGACATCCCGCCTCGTCGCCCCGACCCCGGATCACTCCGGGGGGGGGGACGGTTTCACCCCTTAATTATCGTCGACGAACGGGTCGCAATAATTAAGAGAGACGCCAGGAGGAGAACGCTCCTCCTGCGTCCGCTGTCGTCGGCACAGCGCAGCGGATCGGGCGATCCGTGGCGGACTCTGCCTCCTAACAGACACCACGCGAGGGAGAGAAGTCCTGCCTTCCCGGGTTGTCTATGACGTCACGATGCCCGGCCAGGTGCCCTGTGGGCATGACCCGGCACTCGTGACAGACAGTTAACCATAGGAACCAGACATAGCAACAAGCCTATGCCACTGATTCCTATTGAAATGAAGATCTAAAGATCTCTTCATTTCAAATCCCCTAAGGGGAAAAAGAAAAAAAATAACGTTGGAAAAAAGTAAAAAAAAAGTGAAAAACATTGTACAACACAAACACAAAAAATATAAATAAAAATACGTACACCGCCCTCTTTTTCTTACTTTCCTCCTCCCTTTTTTTTTTATTATTTTTCATTTTATATTTTTACAAAACGCCAATAGCCCCAAAAATGATCACAAATAAATAAAGTACCCATATTTGGTATCGCCGCTGCGTAACTACCTGCCCTATAAATCTGCATGTTAATTAACCCGTACGGTGAACGCTGTAAAAAAAAAACCAAAAAAAACAATCACAGAATTAAGTATATTGTTCATGCCCCCGCATTCACATAAAAAGGAATAAAAAGCGATCAAAAAAACTCCTAGAAACGCCAAAGTTGGACCCATTAAAACGTCAGTTCAATCCCGCAAAAAAAAAGTCCTCATACAGCTCTGTAAACGAAAAATAGAAAATCGTATACTCTCAAAGATAGCGATGCAAAAAATTGTTAGACACACTAAAAACACTTTTCTTTTTTTTTTAAGGCTTCAGCTTAAAAAAAAAACCTAAATAAATAGGTGTATCAGCCATAACGTAGCGACCCAAAGAAAAAGCAACATATCACGGATACTGCATGGTGAGCCCTTTAAAAATATAAAATAAAAACACTACTAGGATTGCAGTATTTTCTTCACCCTGGACTCCATAAAAAAAAAAAATGGATTTAAAAAGCGATCAAAAAGCCTTGTACCCCTCAAATGATACTTAATAAAAACTTTACAACTCATCTTGCAAAAAACAAGTCACTACACAGCACCAAGCACAGAAAAATTTAAAAGTTATGGCTCTCGGACTAATGGCATGCAAAAACGTATTTTCCTGGTTGAATAAAAGTGTTTTTTAATTGAAATAAAAGCAGTAAAACAAAAAAAAAATATCACATTGGGTATCGTGTAATCGTAATGACCTGCTGATAAAGCAACCAAGGTCATATATACCGTACAGTGACCGCTATAAAAAATAAAAATAAAAAACACTACCAAGATTGCGCGTATTCTTGGTTCGGGGGGGGGGGGTGGGGGGGGGGGGGGGGGGGGGGGGGGGGGACGTCCAGCCCCAAAGGGGGGGGGGGGGGGGGGGGAAAAAAACAACACAAAAACATCTCAAAACAAAACCTAATAAAAAAGGGAACATAGATTCATAATGCACTCAGCATAATGGTACCAATAAAAACTTCACTCTTCCCCAAAAAACAAACCCCATGACAACAGCTTCTGCACACAGCAAAATAAAAAAGTTTATGGCTGTTCAGAAATAGGACAAACATAAAAACGCAATTTATATAGACGTATTTCTACTTGTAAAAGTAATATAACAGAAAAAACTATATAAAAATCTAATATCATTGTAATTGTAACCGACACCCATCATACAAGTTATCACATCATTTACACTGCACGCGAATGCTGGATAATTGAAACACAAAAAACAATGACCGAACTGCGTTTTTCCCCCATTTTCATTGCCCAATGCAAAAAAAACTATGGAACACCTGTTGCATGGTCCAAATGCACAGTTACAACCCCTAATGAATCCCTGATGGTGTTGAATCCAAAATGGGGGACTTCAGAAGTTTCGCCTGTTCTGCTACTTTGGGTGATTTGCAAATGCGACATGGCCCACCAAAAATCTGCCGTTCCAAAGCCAAATAGCGCTCCCATCCCTTATACGCCCTGCTATGCGCCCAGAAACAGGCAGTTTTACCAAACACCCACAAGTAGGGTATTGCGAACTCGGAATGAAATTGCTTAACAAAGTTATAGGTTTTTTTTTTTTCCCAGGATTCCTAGTATATATGAAACATTTTAAGCTAAAAATTAGCAAATTATCTGGAAAAAAATGTTTTATTAATTTTCACACCTTATGGCCAAAAAAAATTGTGAATCACGTGTGGGTCTATATACTCAATGGCAACCCTTGATCTATTCCTTAAAGGGGTGTAGTTCCAATATGCGGTCTATTATTAGGGGTGTTATTAAGTTTTAGCACTTAGGTGATCCCCAAACCTGAAAAGGCGCCTAAATAAAATCGTATTGAAAATGAGACCCCAAGGATAGTAGGTGCTCCTCCTATTCTGGGGCTTAATGGGTGAGCCAAATAAAGCACTAGGGCACATCAGGCTATCTCAAAAACGCAACTGGGGGAATTGATATTAACTTGACATTTACCTAGTCACATTTACTTGTATACCAGTGAATAATGGATAAATATTGAAAATCTGCAAAAAAGTGTAATTTGAAATTTCACCTCCACTTTGCTTTAATTTCCTGTGGAAATATTTAAAGGTATATCAAACTTCCTAAATAGTGTTGTAAATACGTTAAGGGTCCAAGTTTTCTCAGATGGTTTTCACTTATGGGTATCTAACATGCAGCCCCTCAAGCCATGTCAAACCGAGTGGTCCCTAGAAAAAATGTATATTGCAATTCTTGAAAATGTGAGAAATTACTTCACTAAATTTTTAAGCCCCCTAATTTCGTAAAAAAAAAAAAAGACATTTAAAAAATGATGCCAACCTATAGTGGACATATGGTAATGCTAGTTATAAACTATTTTGTGGGTGAATAATTATCTGTCTTGCACGCAGAATTTTGCACTTTCAAAATCGCAATTTTTTTTTCCAATATTCATGAAATTTATTTGATATTTTTCACAAACAAACAAGATTGTATGATAAAAATTTCTTTACTCAACTTAAAGCACAATGTCACGAGAAAACAATCTCTGAATCACATGGCTAGTAAAAGTGTCAAAAAGTTATTCTCACAAAAAGAGGACATCTGCCAGATTTCAAAATAAGTGCTTGGTCAGGAGGCCAAAACAGCTGGGTCCCTTAAGGGGTTAAACTATAAAAGGGAAAACCTATGTTATTATTCAAAGTTCTGTGTTTCTCTTACTCTATTATTGTAACAATTGCACCAGACATTTTGAGTGTACAATGTCAATGTATAGTGCTCTTGCGTCCTCCATCCTCCCTCTTCTCCCATTTTCCTGTCTCATTTCCTTACTTAGTTAATGTAGTTTAGTGGCAACTATATATGTTTTTCACCTGTCTGGAGACATTTGTCAACGCCAATTTTCTGGGTTCGCTTTTTTTCGTTTCTTTTCTCTAAGTCCGTCTTTTTCTTTACTGCGCATGTCTGTTCTTGCCCTTGCCAGGTTGACAGGAATTTTGTATTGTACATGGCGCTATATGCTTGTGTAGAGTTCCCAGATGCCGTTGACAACTCCACATAGGTGAGTAAATGTTTTTAACCAATTAACATTTTACTGAGCAAGTATTTAATCGTGACGATTTCTTTGTTCAGTTATGCCATGAGTAAGGGCATTATCTGCCCGAAACGCGTTGGTGTTCCTCGTTTCTAGGCTTAGGCAGTGCTTTCTATTTTTGTCTACCCTGTCTCTATGAAGCTGTCTTTTATACTGTGCCTATGAAGCGCCAATAAAGTGATGATTTTACTACAAGTCTTCCATCAAGGTTTTTACGCTGGTCCAACCGTCTTTTGAATCTGAGTTCCTAATTATATGCAGGTTTAGCACAACATTTTTTATTTTCACAAGGAATGTTGGTGAAAAAGCACCTTAAAATTTATACTCTCAACTTATTTCCAAGTACAGCAATACCCTCGTGAGGGCAATAAAATGCTGTTTGGGCGCATGGCAGGGTCGACCCCGAGATGCGTGACCAATTTGTCATTTGAAATGCAGATTTTGAATGGTGCCATATTGCATAAGCCAAGAAAAGTACCAAAGTATATGTGAAACCTTCCCGAAGTCCACCCCATTTGATTAAAAACACCCCTCAGGAAAACCATCAAAGGGGATAAAATATTAATGACAGGGGCCCAAAAGTTAAAATTACAAATTTATTATCAAATTTGTAGTTTTATTATATTTATACTACAGAAATTGCATCAAAGTCTGACACAAATAACTTTTTATAATTTTCTGTATATGGTAGAAATAGTTTACAGGGCTTTTTTTTTGGGAAAGTGCTAACGTTTTTCATTGAACTTATTTTTAGGAACAGTTACACTGATTTTTATCAAGGTTTTTGAATAAAAATTAACAGCAATCCTAGGCGTACCTGTTTTTAGTTATTTTACCGCGGTCCCCAATGTGTTTTAGATTATAAATTAAACATTACCCAGCAGGTCAATACGATTACAGCGATACCAAATTTTATATACTTTTTTTAATGTTTTACTGTTTTTAACACAAATAAAAAAAACACTTTATTTAGAAAACAACGTTTTTTTCTTCCCCGGCCATTGTCTGACACAATAACTTTTTTAATTTATCGTGTTCGGCAAAGCTGTTGTAGGGCTTTGTTTTTTTTGTGGAATGAGTTAACATTTTCATTGGGTCCATTTTGGAGGACACATGACTTTTTGATTGCCTTTTAATCTATTTTTGGCAGGCAAGATGAAGAAAATAAAGCAATCCTGATAGTGTTTTTATTTGTTGCAGCCCTTACCGTGCAGTTTAGGTGACATGTTATTTTTACGCTGCTTGGCGATACAATTACAGCGATACCTAAATATATACAGCGGTTCCTTACCCAAATGCAAAATACCAAATATGTGTACTTTTTTTTATTTTTTCATTGATAAGCATTTGTAATGGGTAGAGTACAATGTGCGTATTTTACTGTATTTTTTATTTTTGTTTTTTACACATTTTTACTTTTTATTTATTTTAAATCTTTTTTAATTTGTCCCACTATGGGACTATATTCAGTGATTGTATTGCGGTGTGTACTGTACGCACTGCAATACGCCGGGTGTTTTAGAAGTACACGCTGGCCAGCGTATACTTCTAAATCGGAGGGAGGCTGGCCCCATTCACTTTCAAAGACGTGTCATGTCACTTCTTTCTCCCTACGTACAGTACGCACGCATTGTATGCCGGGTGAACGGACATAAATCATGAGCTTCTCTGTGAGAGCTAATGAATTACGTAATTAACGGCGCTTATCTGGCGTAATGAAACGCCAATACACGGCGAAATGCGCCCTGCAATTATGCCAGTGTGAACATAACCCTTGAGATCAGCTGCCAAATACTACATTGCAGTAGATGTCGTACTGAGCTGGGCATATAATGCCAACTGGTCAATTAGCCTGTACAGGCCCTCTCCAAGCAGGCCTGACAGGTCTACAACCATAGACAACTGGCAGGCCATTGTGTGCCTCCCAGTTGTCATGATAACCATCAGTACCTTGTGATCGCATTGCAGGGTTGCCGCTTGGCGATACAACTACAGCGATACCTAATTTATATACAGCGGGTCATTACACACATGCCAATACCAAATATGTGTACTTTGTTTTATTTTTCATTGATAAGCATTTGTAATGGGTAGAGTACAATGTGCGTATTTTACTGTATTTTTTAGTTTTGTTTTTTACACTTTTACTTTTTATTTATTTTAAATCTTTTTTCATTTGTCCCACTACGGGACTATATTCAGTGATTGTTAGGTTATGTTCACATGGAGTATTGCGGTGTGTACTGTACGCGCTGCAATACGCCGGGTGTTTTAGAAGTACACGCTGGCCAGCGTATACTTCTAAATCGCAGGGAGGCTGGCCCCATTCACTTTCAAAGACGTGTCATGTCACTTCTATCTCCCTTCGTACAGTACGCACGCATTGTATGCCGGGGGGAGAACGGACATTAATTCCATAGCATCACTAAGAAGCAATGCAATTAACTGGAAATTGCTGGCGCATTTCTGGCATATGAAGCGTCAAAAACACGGCGAAATGCGCCCTGCATGTATGTCATTTGAACAACCCACAGAATTCGCTGCTATAAAACATTGTCAGATAGATGTCTGTACTCAGGGCAATATAATGCCAACTGTAATTTAGCCTGTCAGAGCCCTGACACCAACAGGCCTGACAGGCCCTACACACCATAGACAACTGCAGGCCATTAGGTGTGCCTCCCAGGGGTCATGACCCCCAGCAGTACCTAGGGATGGCATTGCAGGGATGCCGATGGAGGACAGAGGGAGCACCCTCCCTCTATTAAACTTCTTAGCTGCTGTAGTCCGCTAATTAACCCGCAGCACATACTAATAACAAATCAGACGATTTGCAGTTGACAAATCCTCACTGGGGGAAAAGTGGATAAAATGTGAAAAAGTAAAAAAAATAGATCAAAAATAAATAACGTAACCCTATTTGGTACTCCGGTGTTCTTAACCGACCCACCTTATAAATCTGTATCATGTTAATTAACCGTACGGTGAACGTCGTACAAAAGTAAAAAAAAACACCAGAATTAGCGATTTTTATGTTCATCCCTGCAGCACATAAAATGGAATCAAAGCGTCAAAAACTCATATAAACGCCAAAATTGTACCAATTAAAACGTCAGTTCGTCCCGCAAAAAAAACGTCCTTACACAGCTCTGTATACGGAAAAATAAAAATTTATGGCTCTCAGAAGATAGCGATGCATAAATATTGTTTTACACGATAAAACACTTTTTTTCTTTTTAAAGTGCTTCAAAATAAAAAAAACTATATAAATTGGGTATCGCCGTGATCAGATCGACCCAGAGAGTAAAGCTGGATGGATACTGCATGGTGAGCGCTGTTAAAAATAAAAAACACTACTAGGATTTCAGTATTTTCTTCACCATGCCTTCCAAAAAACGGATTTAAAACTGATCAAAAAGTCTTGTCCCCCCAAAAATGGTACCAATAAAAACATCAACTCATCCCGCAAAAAACAAGCCCCTACATAGCTCCATACACAGAAAAATAAAAAGTTATGGCTCTCAGAATAGGACAACATAAAAACGCAATTTTTTATAGACCTATTTCTATTGTGTAAAAGTAATAACACATAAAAAAGCTATATAAAATTTATATCATTGCAATTGTACCGACCTGCATAGTAAAGTTATCACCTCAATTACACTGCACGGTGAACCCTGTAAAATTGAAGCCCAAACAACAATGGCGGAACTGCGTTTTTTCCCCCCATTCTCAAGGCCCAATGCTAAAAAAAACTATGGAACACCTGTGCGCCCAAAATGCACAGTACAACCCTAGATGAGATCCCTGAGAGGTGTTGAATCCAAAATGGGGTGACTTCTGGAAGGTTTCACCTGTTCTGGTACTTTGGGGGCTTTGCAAATGCGACATGACCCCACCAAAATCTGCGTTCCAAAAGCCAAATAGCACTCCCTCCCTTATATGTCTTGCCATGCGCTCAAACAGCAGTTTACACCCACATGTAGGGTATTGCCGAACTTGGAAGAAATTGCGTAACAAAATTTTGGGTGCTTTTTTACCAGGTTTCCTTGTAAAAATTAAAAATTTTCAGCTAAAATTGCAGATTGTTGGAAAAAAATTTTTTTTTCATGTTCACAGCCTAACGCTAAAAAAAATTGTGAAATACCTGTGGAGGTTCATATACTCACTACACCCCTGGATATATTCCTTAAGGGGTGTAGTTTCCAATATTGGGTCTTTTCAGGGGTGTTTATTAAGTTTTAAACAATCTCTGAATCACATGGAGAGGTTAAAGTGTCAAAAAGTTATTCTCACGTTCAGTGACACATGTCAGATTTCAAAAATGGGGCTCTGTCAGAGAGGCCAAAACTGGCTCCGGCGGTAAGGGGTTAATAAAGGAAGAGGAACCTATAGCTTCAATCACTTTAATGTGTACTGTTTGGATACAAAGACAGGTGAACAACACAGCCCACTGTTTACTGTTTTTTCACTTCACCGTGGGTTCATTGTGTAATAACTGACCGTGGACCGATGACATCCAGCCCAACATAAGTAGGCATAGTACTTAGACGTTCTGCTGGAGCATCTGTTATTTGTTGTTGGTGCCTTCCCCTTAATTTATGGCACTTAACATGTTTCTGAAGTACGGAGGACATCTCTTCATCCCTATGATCCACAAGGCAGCTGACCTGATGGCACCTTCAGGAAACTGTGTGCCTTGGTGCTGCACTCGTTCATGATGGTGTTGAACCTGCAATGTAGTAATAGAATGTCAGCCTGGTATGATGACAGGAATAAGTTCCTTGTTGCATAGATGGGACCCCACTATATGGCCGCCCACTCTATGCAATGTTTGTGGTTTCATACCTGGGTTCCGTTCAAAAAGTGCACAGTTCTTGGGCAGTTTGGCTCCCTTTATGATCCTATCAATCTCTTGACAGTATACACAGTATACTTCTTGTACACACTGAATGAGAATCTCCTCTGCCTGTTCAAGATCTTCCACCGTAGAGTATTCCTTACAGGTATGCCAGCCCAGCCATACCACTCTGCATATGCGGCCTTTGAAAAACAATGAGTGATGTGGATTAGGCAAGCAACAGCATCCCCTAAAGATGACCAATTTGAGAAACTTTAAAGCGATATGACTTCAGCTCCGGTTTTGTAGTTATGGTAGTGTAGAGTTTGAGGTTTGTGGGCCTTTTTTCTCTGTCAGACTTTGGATCCACCAACTCACATATCTTACTGGTAGGAGGTAAGCTGGGATCATCAATAAAAATTTTGGAAGTGAGAGCCATATATCAGAAAGGCTTGATGCTGGTGAAGGTCTTGTTCTATGGTCAGCTGGATTGAGCCTAGTGGCAATATGATGCCACTGTTCTGAAGTGGAAGAACTTCTGATGAGCTTCACTCTGTTCCTGACATATATTTAAAATAGTTTTGATTGGTTGTGTATATAACTGAGCACAACTTTACTGTCTGTGTAGAATGTAAATGAATCAAATGAAATATCCATTTCATCCTTTATAACTTCAACCATTTCTACTGCTACCACGGCTGTGCAGGTTCGAGGCTTGGCACAGAGTGTGCAGGTTTTGGGGCTAGTCTAGCCTTGCCCAGAACAAATTCACAGGGTTGTTTGCTGTCTGTCCCAAAGAGCTTTAGATAGGCAACCGAGGCTATAGCTTCAACTGAAGCATCTGAGAAAATGTGGGTTTCTCTGTGGACAGCAGATAAGAGGGAGCTGGGAGTATAACAACTTGGGATTTGAAGTTGTTCTAATATCTTCAGAGACTTCTTCCATATCTACTACCTTTGTTGTTTCTCAGTAGGTAGAGGAGTATCCCAGTTTGTTTTTTGGGTTGCAAAATATCTCAGTAGCATCTTGTCATATATGGTGACTGGGGCTAAAAACACAAGAGGATCATAGATGCTGTTTACAACAGATAAATCTCGTTTGGTCAAAGGTTTGTCACAGGTTGACATTTGTAATGTAAATCCATTTTATTTGATGCCCCAGAGTAAGCCAGGGCTACATTGTATAGGTTAAACATGGGACCCAAGATCGAGGTCTTTTAGGTGGGTGGCATGATCATAGGGAGATCAATTGCCTCTCCACTTGTGGATAGGGATTTAAGTCCATCATCAACATAGAAGTTCCTTTTGACAAAACAATGAGCATCAGATCTGTAGTCCTTATCACTCTCCTGGGCTGTCTTCCAAAGTCCATAAATTGCTAAAGCAAGAGAGGGGTAGTTGCCAAACACATGCACCTTTATGCAATATCTATGACTTCATTGTTGATGTTGTGGTCATTGTTCTATAGAAACCTCAGGTAGTTATAGATCTTTCTTGACCGTGAAGCAATGGAACATTTGCTGGATGTCAGCTACTATTGTAACAGGCTCTTGTCTAAAGTGAATTAGCACTCCTAAGAGGCAGTTGTTTAGGTTGGGCCCAGTAAGGAACAGGTTATTGAGGGAGACATCATCGTGTTGAGTGCTGAAATCAAACACCCCTCTGATTTGATCAGGTTTCCATGGATGATACATGCCAAAGGAGGGAAGTAACCAGCATTCTTACTTTTCCTTAACCCCTTAAGGACCCTGGACGTATGAGTACGTCCCAGGGTCCATAAGGGGCCTTGCAGGGAGATCGCTCTGTGACCCCCCCGCACAGCCGGCGGGTGTTTGCGGCTAATTGCCGCTAACATCCGGCCGTTACAGCGCGAACGGGCAGAGTCGCCCCTCCGCGCTGTTTAACCCGTTAGACACCGTGGCAAAGATGAATAGCTGCAACAATCCGATCCCCGGACATGGGAAGGCTCCTGTCACTTCCATGTCCTGGTTTGCCCCACTTCCGTCCGCAGAGAGGAAGTGGGGAAACCGCCATCTTGGTACAGTCTAATGCTTGCCTATGAATGAAAATTGACTGTATTGCAATCGCGCCACTAGTGGTCAAGCACCATACTGCCCAGTTACAGTAAAAAAAAATAAAAAAATAAAGTTTTAAAGTACAAAAAAAAAAAAGTTTTGAAAGTTCAAAAACACCCCCTTTCCCCCATTTTACAAATAAAATCATTAAAATAAAAAAAAATTTACCATATTTGGTATCGCCCGGGCCCAAAAAAAGAAAAAGAAAGAAAAAAAATTCCAAACGCCAAAAAATTTATTTTTTGGTATTTTACATCACTCAAAAAATGGGAAAAAAAATGATCAAAAAAGTCGATGCATTTCCCAAATGTTAGCGATAAAAGTACTTCAGCCCGCAAAAAATGCCCCCTCAGAGTGTAGGTGTTAGTACAAAAAAAATTATTGGTCGCACAAAATGGCGCCGTGGCGATATTTTAAAAAATTAAAATGTTTGGAATTTTTTTAAGGGAAACCAAAAAAAAAGGGGAAACCCCAAAACATGTTTGGTTTTTGGGCCGGTTGCGTAAAACCCTGTAAAATACAGAAAACCATTAAAATTTACCGAAGATTGAACCCTTTTAAAAGAAAAACCCCCCCCCAAACATGGGGGAAAATAAAAAAAAAATTTCACAATTTGCCCCACTTGGAATTTTTTTGCAGTTTCCCAGTATATTCTATGGGTTTTAGTGAAAAACCCATTAAAAAGAAACCTTTCGCCCCGAAAAATTAAAAAGCCCCCCTGTGTCTATGTAGGTGGAAAAATTTAAAAAATTTTTATGGCTTTCAGAAGGCGAGGGAGGGAAAAACGAAGGGTTTTCCCCTAAAAAAAAAACCCGGGCCCTTTTAAGGGGGTTTTTTAAAAAGTTCCAAATCCCCCCCTTTTCCTTTTTTTTCAATAAAAAAAAAAAAAAATTTTAATAAAAAATTTTACAAAATTTTTGGGTTTTCGAAGCGTCCGAAAAAGGGTCCGTTTCTATAAAAATTTTAACCCCCTTTACCCCGTGCGTTAAAACCCCTGTAGAAGAAAAAAAAATTCCCAAAATTAAAAAATTGGAAAAAAAGTGATAAAAAAAAGTAAAGCTTCCCAAACCCTGCAGCGATAAAAAGTACCCCTTCAGCCTCACTGAGGTCTGTAGGTTTTAGTAAAAAAAATTTTTGGTAGCAAAAATGGGCCGGGGTGAAAAATTTTCAAAAAAAAGAAAAAATTTTGGAAATTTTTTTTTACGGTCCCAAAACAAGGGAAAAACCCTACATTTTGGTATTGCCGGAGGGAGAAACCCAAACCTTTTAGAATACAGAAAAACACATTGTTTTGGGCCAAAGATTGAACGGCTTTAAAACCCAAAAACCACCGCAAAAGGGCCCAAAAATTTACTTTTTTTTCCTCAAAATTTGCCCCCCATTTGGGGAAATTTTTTTGCGGTTTCCAGGTATATTCTAAAAGTACAATGAAAAACACCATTAAAAAAGTACATTTTGGGGTCCGAAAAATTAAAGAACTCATGTGTTTTTTATGGGTAGAAAAAAAAAAAAAGTTAGGGCTCTGGGGAATTCCGGGACATGTCAACAAAAAAAAACGCCGGGCCCTTAAGGGGTTTTAAGTGAGGTACGGGTTTCTGCATGTCTTTTTACATATGTTTTGCATAAAATCCAAAAATTTTTTTTCCATCTCTTTAAACAAAAGGGGAAAAAAATTTCCCCCAATGCTTGTTGTAGGGGTTTTGGTTTTTTATTTTTTGGGGAAACGAAAGGTAAAGGTTATAAAAATGCCCCAAGAATTTGAAATTTTTTCCAGCTTAAAGGAAACCCCTTAATCTTTTTTCCCAGTTGCTAATCTGTTGTCCTCCTTGTTAAAATTAAAAAGACGGGCCCAAAAAAAGGGACTAAAAAAGGGCAGAGGGTTTCCCCATTTATTTGGTGGTTGCTTGCAATTTATGTTCCCTTACCCTTCCCCTTTAAACCCAATAAGGGATGTGGGCATGGTGAAAACAAGCCCTGGGACCTTACAAAAATGTTTGTCTTAAAATGAGGATTTCTTTGGTGGGTTTTTCCTTTCTTTGAAAGGGCCCAGCATTGCTTATGAAAAACCCAGCTTAGGAAAAGAAAATTTTTTGGGTTTCCACTGATCTGCTGGCGTACCTTGTGAACTTTTTAAGGGACGATTTCCAAACCGAGCGGAGTGCATTTCGCACTATTGTCAAAGGCGGGTATTCGATTGGATATAGATCTTAGATTAGAGCTGAAAAAGCAGTTTCTAAATAGGGATCTTTTTTGGGGGGGTTTGGTATTGGTTCCCACTCAAAAAAGCAAAATCCTGGGGAATTTATCCTTAAAGGGGATGTCTCACCCGTGTTCACAAAGATTTAAAGGGGAAGGGTCCCCCGGAAAGGGTTTTCGTTGGTCCTTCGGGCCGTTTTGCGGTTTTTCAGAGCCCCTTAAAAAAACCCGGGGCCCGAAAATAAAGGCAAAATGTCCCTCTTGGAAAAAAACCCGTGCAGCTTTCCCCCACTCCCAAGGGTTTTCCGCCCGGGGGTTTTTTTGCCGCCTTGGGTTGGCGGCAAAGCATTGAGCAAGACCTCTTTTTCTTTTGGGGTTTTGGAAGGAATCTTTTGTTTTCCCCAAGGGGGAGGGCTGTTCTCCGTCATCCCGGCCCCGGTATTTTTTCCTATCCCCTTGGGGGCGCCCTTTGGGGATTCTTGAAGGGTTGTATTTCCTGTTTTTGGCGGGTGGGGGGTTTTTTAAAGCAGTGATTACCCATAAAAGCCCCTGTTTTCCCAAAACGTTCTTCTAGTTGCACGGGAAAGGGAGGGCAGGAGAAAATTTTCTAAAAAGTGCGGGAAAAAATTTTCTCAGAGCTCAAAAATAAAAAATTTTTAAATTTAGGTTCTTTGTTTTAAAAAGATAACACACTTTTTCAACCCCTTAAAAACACCCCCGTGTCCCAAAATTTGGGGAAATTTTTATTCTTGCTTTTCCAGATAATAAAAAAGAGCAGGGGGAAAAAAAAGGGGGAAAAGGGGAAGGTCGGGGAAAAAGTGTGCATTTCAGGGATATAAAATCTCTTTTTATCCCCTAAAAAAAGCAGAAAAAAAAAAATTAAATATATTTTGAAAATTCTTCTTTTCCCCGTTTTTAAAAGGGGCCATTTATATGAAAGGTTTTGGTCTAAAACTCACTTTTTCCCAAATTTTTAACCAAATGGGCAAAAAAGGGATTTTTAAAGACCCTAAAAGGTTCATACTTGTGGCCCAAAATTTTTGAAAGGAAAACCTTTTGGGTTGGGGAGGTTTTCCCCTTTTAAATTTTAATTTTTATTTGGAAAAAACTCTAAAACCATTTTTGGGAAGCTACAACATCCACAGCACAAAAAAAAACATGTTTTAAAAGTTTGGGTCAAAATTTTTTTCCTTATGTAGTTTTTTTTTATGCGTAAAAGCACACTTTATGCCCCCAAAAAACATGCACCCAAAAAATAAATTTTCCCATTGTTTTTAAAATTGCGCTTTTTATGCAGGGAAATTTTAAAAATGAAAGTAAAAAGGGGGAATTTTAAAAAATATGCACATGTATTTTTTTGATGTTTTTTTTGGGTTTACATATTTTGACATACAACACATCAAACAGTGCATCAAATACAATGAAGTTCCCTCTTCTGAAAAATGCATGAAAACACAGACCAAAAAATTGAACACAAAAAAAATCCCCAAAAACAATAATAAAAAAAATAAAAAACCCAAACCCCAGAAATAAGTGAAAATTTTCCCACTGCAAAATTTTTACGCCCTGGGAACCTAGTCTAAATTATAAGGTATTTTTTCTGAAAATTTAGTTTGAAAGTTTTTGCAAAAAAAACAAGGTTTTATTACAAATTGTTTACAGTTCCACAGTTTGCAAAAGTTAGGCCATTTTCACAGGGCCCTTAAATTTCGGGGACTTTAATTCAGTCCCGTAATTTACGCCCCGGAGTGCCCCAATTAGGGCAAAAACCCGTCCCCCGAACTCCCGGTTTTTGAAACGTTTCATGGGGAAAAACAGGGTTTACGTTTCCTCCCCCTGTTTGGCAAATTGCAGGGGGGGAGATAAATAAAAGGGTTTCCCCTTTCTAAAGGGTTTAACCCGCCGCTAGAAAATTGTTGTCTATGGGCCGGCAAAGTCCCGGGGGCCCCAAACCCGTCGTCCCCCGCCCCCGGCCAAAGGGGCGTAATTGGGGGGGCCCGGAAAATTTCGCACCGAAATTTAAGCCCGTGTAAAACAAAAGCCTTGGCCGTGTTCAAAAAGGCCCTTATTCCCGAGGGGTTTGTGACCCTTTATTGAGCTCAAAAAACCCGCAGTGAAAAAGGGGAAACCGGGAAAGGGGGGCCCCCCGGCCCAAAAGTCTTGCACATTACCCAACGGGGGCGTTTTTGCGCCTGGATAATGGGGCAGGGTAAATTTCTCCCGCCCGGGGGAAATTCGCCGAGCGGGGGGGAAGGGAAGCAAAGGCACCCAAATGTTTTTAAATGAGACCCAGTGGTTTTACCGTAATGCAGGGACGGATTGGCGCCGTACTCCCAGCGAAAATCCGGCGCCCCAGTACAGGCCCCCAACCGTCCCCAAAAAATTAAGCCGTGTAAACGAGGCCTTGGGGCCCATAGGGTGCTTTCACCCCGGTGCTTTTTTTTGTGCATTTTTGATCCCGTTTTTCTTTTGAATTTTTTGGCGGGAAAGCAGACCCAATTAATGTGTACTTTTGCTGCCAAAAAATCGGGGGCCAAAATTAATTTTACCAAAAATTTTAAAGCTATTTTTGCTGGGGGGTTTTTTGTGAGCAATGTAAACATTAATTGCTGTGCCTTTGCAAAAAAAAGCAAAAAAAAAAACCCCCTTAAAAAACGAAATTGTTGAAAAGGCCCCTTTTTAGGCTTTTGTTCAAAAGGCTTAATGCGGGACGAAATTTAGCCCCGAAATTTCGGGGAAGGGAAAGGGGGGTGGGCCCAGCGGGGGGGTGTCGGGGGGCCGGCACTTCGCCCGGCCCCCAAAATTGTTTTTGCTTTTTCCAGCGGGCGTATACCCCGCTGGTAAGTCACTTGTCAATTTTTTCTAACCCCCGGTGGATTCGTGAGAAGCGAATGGGACGAAATTTTCCCATAGTTTCTATGAAAAACCCTGGAATTACTGAAAATGAATGGGCGTTTTCGCCGAAATTTGGGCCTTCGCTGCTTTAAATTACAAACCCAAAATTACGGCCCCATTTTAAGCTTTTTGGGAACATGGGCCCTTAGTGCCCCTGTGTTGACCTTACTTAAAACGTTACGTTATAATGTATGCGCTAAAACGTGCACTTTTTTGGAGAAGACGTTTGACTCTTTTTTTTTTATAATGGGCTTTTCTATTGGCTGTCACCTTTTTTTCCCTTTTAAATTTAAATTTGGGTTTACCCTTTTTTTAAATATTTTTTATGTCAGGAAAAAATTTTTTCTTTTAAAAAACCCCTGGGATACTTTTTTTCCCATTGAAAAAATTTTTGGTAAAAAAAGGTTTGGTTTTTGTTAAACCTTGAAAAAGCGCAGAATTTGCAAACTACTTTATCAATGAACATTTTAAATTGCATCCTTTTTTCCCTTCCGTCAGAACGACTCCTTACTGTTAAAAAAACGAATTTTGCAAAAAGCCAAAGGCCCGTGTTCACAGGGTTTATTCCGACGGATTTTTTTGAGCGCAACCCAAGCTCAAAAAAACCCGCTAAATTTAAGGGGCGGGCCCCGGGGGCGGGGCCGGGGGGGCGCCGGGGGGCGCCGCGCCCCCGGCCCCCCAATAGATTGTATTATCCCGGGCGTATTGCGCCTGGATAATTTTGCATGTCATTTTTCCCCCCCGGGCCCGGGGGATTCCCCCCAAGCAGGGAAAGAGCGGGAATCCCCCTTTTTCCTCTTTTGGAAAAAGGGGGGTTTACCGAAATTGACTCCGACGGTTGGGGCCCCGTCCCCTCCCTGCGAAAAATAGGGCCGGCAGTCCCGGGAAAACCCGGGCAACAATAAGGTGTGAACGGGCTAAAAGAATTTTCCCAGATGCGGGGAAGTAGGATTTCTTTCCCCAATATTTCACCTTCGTTTTTTAGCCATAGATTTTGTTTACAGTCGAAGGGGGCCATGAAAGGGTTTAACAGCACCTTTCTTGTTCCCCTTTAATGTTTTAACTTAAAACCATTAAAAGGTTTGCCTTGGCAAATCCCATGGGGTGGTTTTTGTCATAAAGGGTTTTTTGGGTAAAAAAAAAAAAAAAAAAAAAAACCATTTGTGGGTCAAGTATGAAAACTGTCCAGATCTAAGACTTTATTTGTTGTCCATAGCAACCAATCATAGGCCCCTTTATTTTTTTAGTCTCTAAAAAAAATTTAAAAAGGGGAGCTCTGTTTGGGTTTTGCTACACAGAAATCTTAAAAACCTAGACGGTTTTCATGCGTCCCCCAAATTTTATATTTTTTTTTTTTAAAAGGGCCGTTGTAAAGAATTGTGTAGGTTTCCCAGGGGCTATTCTTTTAATTTTTTTGAATAAAACAGAAAATATAATAGCCCAAACGGGGAATTTTAAAAAAGGCCCAAAACTTTTGGCCTTCATCGGGTTTTTTAACCCAAATAAAATTTTATTAGGTTTTCCCCCTTTTTCCTAAAGGGGTGTTCACAAAAGCATTTTTTTAGTTTTGGGGTTTTTTAAATTTCGTGTTTTGGGGACCCCAAAAAACGTTTCAAATTTGGGGTTTTGTGTTTGGCGTTTGGGAGTTTTTTAAAAAATTACAAGAAATTTAAAACTCCCTTTTTAAAAAATACTTGTCGGTATTTGTTTTGGGAAAATTAAAAAATACTTTTTTTTTTCGTATTTTGTTTTTGGGAAATTTAAAAAATACTTTTAGGAAGTTTTTTAAAGTTTTTTTTTAAATTTTCCCAAAAATTCAAAAAAAAATTTTTTGAAATTTTTAAAAAAAACCCGAAAAAACCACACTTAAAATAAACAAAAAACAGCGTGAGTACGTATTACTCGGGTTTTCTCTTTTCTCGTCCCGAGGGGGGGAAAAAATTTTCCAAGGTTGTTCCAGCAACGCAAGCCCGCCTTGTAGGGGAAGCGTGTTTTTGGTTTTTTTAGTTTTTGATCACCCCGACCCCCGTTTTTAAATTCCGAAAAAATTTACCGTATTTTAATTTGGGGTAAAATGCCGAACCGGATTTTAAGCTAAAGGCCTAATTTTAAAAAAAAAACCTGGGAAAACCCTTTATTGTTCGGTAAAACCCGGGGGGGGAAATCCCCAAATTGAGATAAAAAGCCCCGGGGCCCATGTGGATTACAGCTTAGAAAACCCCATCCCCCTCTAGTAATAGCAGTTAACCCCACCATGCCCCTCACTTTAAACCCCCCTGTGTGCTAAAATAAGGGGTTACTGATATGGAGGGGAAATGGGGAAATAATTAGGTATTTTCCCAAAATTAAGGTCCTTTTTTAGTAAAAACCCTAAACCCTACAGTCCCTATCCCGTTCGAAAATTCAAAAGACTGCCTTTTACTTTTGAAATTAACCCGGGCATAGAAGTAAATTTTTTCAAAATGGACTTTGTTGGGTACCAAGTTTTTTTTTAAAAAAAAAGGTATACGCCCGGTAGGGGTTTAAAAGTGATTTAAAAACATTTGGCAAAGGTGAGTGTCCCATACGTAAAAACCCCATAAATTAAAAAGTTTTTATAAGTTTTTTAAACTATGCCAAACGTCCCAATGTTTGGCCAGGCGTTTGAAAATCCATTTTTTTCTTTTTTTAACTAGTTTTTCTATTGGGTTTTTCCCCACCCTTTTTTTCCTTTGGCAATTTGATTGGGTAGCTTTATTTCTATTTTTTTGTGGGAAAAAATTTGTATACGTTTGAACAATGGGCACAAACTTTAGAACCCGTTTTACATTTATTTTACACTTTTAAAAAAAAAATTTACGCTTTTAAGTATGCTTTTTTTTTAAACTTGGTCCTATGCCCTTCTTTCTTTTAAAAATTTTAAAAAGCAAAAATTTGACGGAAAGTGAAAAATTTAATAAAAATTTAAATAATCTTTTTTTTTTTTATGGGCCCCAAAATTATTTCCGCAGCATTTTAAAAAAATTTTGGATTTTTGTGGGTTTCAGCCCAAAAGCCCTTTAAATTGCACAATGAAAAGTACAAACCTTTTTGGGGACCAAGGTGAGGGGCCCTGCTCGCTTTGAGTTTTCAACTTTTTAAATCCCCCTATCCCCAATGAAAGTTGAAAACCCCAAAATCCCCCTTAATATGAGTCAATGAACACGTTCCGTTTTCCCCGTTTTCAAAACCCGGACCCCGTCCCCTTTTTTAAAATTGCAGCGTGCAAAAAGGGCCCTAAACTTTTGAGTGATATTTGCGGTCTAAAAAATTTCCCCCAAACCCGTCACTGAATAGTTAAAGTTACTAGATGACTCCAACCCCACAGTTGTTTTCTAATTGCAGGCACCTGGGTTGTCTTAATTATCTGTGCTTTAAAGGTTCTTTGCAGGGATAAGTGGGTAATTAAATTAGGTTTTCCCCCAGTAAATAGGAAATAGTAGAGTGGGGAAATAAAGAGGTAAAGAACCACATTCTTTGGTGGGATGGTATGATTAGCTTTTCTTTATATTTTTATAACCAATTTAAAGGTGTAACCCATTTTATCTATACAATCTTCATGACAAACACTAGGCTATGCCACCGGAACATTAATAGTGGGTTGTGATGTTAAAAAGTGACCACTGAAGTACATAGAGTTGGGCGTAGTTGATTTTATAAACGGACCCAATGTGTGGGGAAAAAACTGCCCCCTAAAAGTATAAACTGTGTTTTTAAAGCAAAAAGAGAAAAAACACAGTTTTTAAAAATTGGCTGGTATTTTACCTCTGCTGCATTGTGGTTCTTGCTATGGGTTTGTGCTAAAAACTGCAGTTGGATTTTGGATTTGCTGTCAGGCCATTTTTCTTTGGGAATGTAAAATTAAACCCAGCAGAAAAATTGGGACCTTCAAAAATCTGGTGGATTTCGGGAATTTTAGACGGGGAAAAAAAGATTTTATCCCGTTTTAAAATGAAAGTTTTTAATATATATTTTTTTAAATATTTATTTTTATATATATATAAAATTTTTTTTTTATTTTTTTTTTTTGCCGTTTGATTATGGGGCACGGGTTTTGTCGGATTTTCGTGGATTCAAAATTTAATGAATTGGCTAAAAAATCTGCCCCAAAAAATTAAGTGTGGTAGCCCATAGCCTTACCCCCCCTGGAACAATTGACGGGAAAAGACATGGCGGCTTGTGTGGGGGAAAATTTGGGGGTTTGCTGTCTTGGGCCCTTCAGTCGCACACCAGATTTCTTGGCGATCTTGCCATACAAAAAAGGTATCCTATGCTGGCCCCTCGGGCCCATTTTTTTTTTTTTCCTTTTTTGGACTATGCAACATATTTTTAAAACCTTTTTTAAATCTGAATTGGGGAAAATAGGAAATTTGGAAGGTCATAATTTTTTTTCAGGTTTCACATAGAAAAAAAAATTCTTTTAGGTTTAGCAGGGTGTAAATTTGGGCCCTCTTTTAAAAATCTTTTAAAAATTTAAATTTCCCTTGGTTTTGGAAATTTTTTGTTATAGATCTACAAAGGGGAATCTTTTTTTTTTCCCTTTGGCGGGTCTTTTTTAAACTGGCCAAACCTTTGATTTTAAAATTTATTTTTAAAAATTATTAAAATTGTTAATGTGCTCTAGATATTGATGGACTCTGTGCTTTCACATGTTGTAATTCTTTTGTTTCTGTTTAGGCAACTATGCAGTGTATCCGGGGACTCCTTATTTAAAGAAAAATTTGGGGTTTTGTATAAAAACCGGGCTTTAAAGGTAATGTGGCTTGATGCCCTGTTTATTTTTCCCCTGATAAAATGTTTGTCTCCCCCTTTTATTTAAGGGCAGTGTATCCTTTTCTTTTAAAAGGGTAAAAATGTAGATACTATTTTTTTTTTTCTTTAACCTTTAAGGACCAGCCTGTTTTGCCCTTTTTCCGGACAAAGCCGTATTTTTAAAAATATGGCTTGTCACTTTAATGGGAAAAAATTTTTGACATTTTTAACCTATCCATGGGGTTTTAGAGTGTTTTCTTTTGGACACATTGGGGCTTTAAATTAGTAAAAAGTTTTGAAAAATTTTAAAAAATTTCATAAAAATTTTTGGGAAAAAAAATTGTCTTTTTAAAAAGTTCCCAAAAAATTTTCTGTGTGAAAGGACGAATTATTCACCACAAAATTTTTTAAATAAATACCTTTTGCCAAATTTTGGGTTGGGTTTAAATTTTTAATTTTTTTTTTTTTTTTTTTTTTTTCGACTTGAGGGGTTAGACATTTTTAGTAAATTCACATTTTCAAAAAAATTTTGGGCCCTATCTTTTTTTTTTTTTTTTTTTTTTTTTTGGGTCCATTTTTGCGTGGTTTTTAGGGCCTGCTGTTTTATATGACTCATCTAAGAAACTAGACCCCTTTAATATTTAACCCGTGTTTTAAAAAGTTTGTTAACCTTTTTGGTATTTCAAGAAATTTAAAACAAAAAAGAGGTAAAATTTCACTATTTTCAGATTTTCAAATATTTTTCCTTATTCCTTGGAATACGGTAAATGCAACAAATAACAATTCCCCCCGGTTTGCCGTTTTTTTGGAATCCCCCTTTGTGCCCCAGTGAAATTTTTTGGCTACCCATAAGCCCAGAATGGAGGAGCACCCACTGGGGGTTTTTTTTCAATACGTTTTTATTTAGGGGCAATTTTAGGTTTAGGCCCCTAAGTGCTAAACTTAAAAACCCCCTTTGGAAACTACACCCCTTAAGGAATATTCCAGGGGTTTTCCGTGAGTATTGACCCCCAGGTGATTCAATATTTTTTTTTTTTTTTCATTAGGGGTGTAAAATTAAAAAAAAAATTTTTCCAAATTTAATTTAGTTAAAAATGTTTTTATATTTTACATGGAAATTTGGAAGAAAAACCCCAAAATTTTTTTCGCACTTTTCCCCGTTCGGCAATACCCCCATTGGGTTTTTAAACTGCTGTTTTTGGGGATGGCCCGGGCATAAAAGGGGGGGGAGGGGCGCTATTTGCTTTTGGAAAGCAGATTTTTGGGGGCCTGCCATTTGCAAAGCCCCAAAGTAGAAAAACAGGGAAACCTTCCAGAATTTGGCCCCATTTTGGATTCAACCCCCCTCGGGGAATTCATCTAGGGGTAACTGTCTTTTTGGATGCACAGGTTTCCATAGTTTTTTTTTTTTTTTTTTTTTTTTGAAATTGGGCCAAAAAAATTGGGGGGAGGGGGGGGAGAAACGCATTTCTCTTTGTTTTTTGGTTTAAATTTTTACAGCGTTCGGGTGCGTGTAAATGACAGGATAATTTTTTACTATGGGGGTGGGTATAGTTACATTGAAAAAATTTTTTTTTTCTTTTTTAATTTTTTTCCCACAATAAAATGTCTATAAAAAAATTGGCGTTTTTTATTTTTTTTTTTTTTTCTGCACCCATAATTTTTTTTTTTATTTTGCGTGAAAGGGGTTGTTTTTTGGGGGATGATTTGGGATGTTTTTAAATTGGGTTAAAATTGGGGGGTTTTGTATGGGACGCGTGTTCATTTTTATTGGGGTTTTTTTGTGGGGGAACTTTTTAACAAAATACAGAAAACTTGGAAGTTTTTTTTTTTTTTGTATGGGGCCACTTTTTAACGGTATGACTTGCAAGCATTTTTCAGCGGGTTTGAACGATTACAGCGCAAACCAAAATTTTTGGGGTTTTTTTTTGTTTTTTTTTTTTTTTTTTTTTTAAAAACTGCTTTTTTTCAATAAAAACACTTTTTTTCAACCGGGAAAAACATGTTTTTGTTTTTGCCTTAGTTGAGAGTCATAGTTTTTTAATTTTTTTTTTTGGTTTTTGGAGCTTTTTGGGCCCATTTTATTTTTTTTTTTTTTTTTGCAGGAGGAGTTTTTTTTATTATTTTTTGGGGGGGGAAAAAGGCTTTTTGTTGGTTTTTTAAATCCATTTTTTTGGGAAAGGGCAGGGTGAAAAAAATACTTCAATCCTAGTAGTGTTTTATTTTTTAACGGGGCCTCCCCTTGCACATCTGTGTTAATTTAAAGTTTTAAACCTTTGGGTTAAATACGATTATGGCGACATCCTGTTTTATAAAATTTTTTTTTTTTTTTTTTTTTTTTTTTTTGGAAAGTTTTTAAAAAAAGTTTTTTTAATTTTTGTAAACAAAAATTTTAAGATCGCTTCTTTGAGAGCCATACATTTTAAATTTTTCCTATACGAGCTGTTTTTAAGGGTTTTTTTTTTTTTTTTTTTTTTGCGGGATGAACGACTTTTTAAAATTGTTAAAATTTAGGTTTAAAAAGGATTTTTTTGAACGCTTTTTTTTCCATTTTATGTGTTTGGGGTTTATAAAACAAATCTTAATGTGTTTTTTTTTTTTTAAGGGCCCTTCAGCTTACGGGTTTAATTAGAAATGTTTAAGATTTATAGGGCACATCGTTAGGGAAACCCGGAAATTTTCCAAATAGGGGTACTTTTTTTATTTTTGTTTCTTTTTTTTGGGGCAATTGCAATTGTAAAGGGGAAAAGGGGGGTTTGTACATTTTTTTTTTATTTTTTTTGTTTTTTTTTACATTTTTTTTATTTTTTTTCCCATAGGGGATTTGAATGAGAGTTTTTTTTCAGACCCCTTTTTCAATGGGAAAACAATACATACTTTTGTAACTGGTTCCTTGACAACTGTCGGCCCCCAATTTGGGGGGGCCCACCCAAAAGGGCACGGCCGGCATCGGACGTAACAGAAAAACCCTAAGGGTTTTAAACCCCCTCTGTGCTGTCCCACAAACGGCAGCTGCACGATCTTTGCGCGGGCTGCCCCCCGAGGGGCGGGAGGAGGGACCCCCCTCCCCCCGATCTCGGGGGAAAGGAAGGGGGGGGCCCAAATGCAGCGGGTTTGTCAGCTGTAATAAAAAATTTGACAACCCCCGACCGCGCGAACCCCGCTTTAAGTTGCCAACCCCCGGACGTTTGCATACCCCAAAGTGGCATAAACCCCCCCCCCCAAACGACCTGGACTTTATCCCATACGTCAAAAGGTCTTTTAAGGGGGTTTAAAAAAAAGGGGGAATTCCCCAAAAAATTTTGTGTAGTGCAGTATTTTCCCAAAAAGGGGAAAAATGGGCCACTAAAACCCTTCCCACCAAACCTGGCCAGTGCATATAGGATTGCTTCAGAATATTTTTAAAGTCTGATATTTTACTAAGTGTAACTTGATAAACCCAACTTGGAAGTAGACAAAAATATAAACTCTGTAAGGTGAGTCCTATTTTTTGTGGAAAAAGCACCCAAGAGCTAAATGGGATATTATTTAACATGGGAAAAAGACTTTCTAAAACAAAAACCTCTGCAAAACTTAAGGGGAGCTCTTTTTTAAAAAAAAACCCCTTTGTCCTTTTTCATTTCTGATTTTTGAAAACGGGGGGGCCCTTGCATTTTCTTCTAACCCTCTCCCCCTTTTCCCCAGTCAATTTTCAGGGTTTTTCCCCATATTGTCAGGTGATTATTGTCAGTGCATTCTCCCATGCGTAAAATTAGTCAGTGCATTCTGTGAATTTCCCGAAACAACCTTTTGGTGGTTTGAGGATGGGGTTGAAGAAAAATGCTAAGTTCTCCAAATGCATGAAACTTCCCCTGTGACAAAATCCGACATGTTTCCTACACCCTCTTAAAAACCCCATATGGAGTAAATTTTTTTTTTTTTTTTTTCCCCCCCTCCATTAGACCCATATTTCTTAAATTTTGGTTATCTAAGATTAGAAAAGTTAAAAAAGCTTTTCCCCATTGAATTTTTTGGGGATAAATTTAAGGTGTAAGGTTTTGGGAAATCTAAAAATATTTTGAGGTTTTTTTGCATTTACATATGTCAAAGGTAGTCCTAAGTAGATCTTTCTCAACAGTGATATTTTTTGAATACCTTCTTGAGGGTACTACAGCATATACAAGTTGGAAGTAACTTAACATTCTTGTCTAAGGACCTGATTTATCCACTCAACAGCTTGAGCTGTTTGGGCCTTAAAGGGGTTGTATCGTTTGGGCTCTTCAGCTAATTGTCTGAGATTGAATTTGAAATCTAGGGGCGTGTCTCCCCTCACTGAAGACCTGTGACATAATCACTGACTGGGCAGTAGAAGCTGAAGGATGTCTGCAGAGGACAGCTATACAGCCTCCTGCATACTTGTCACCTGTCTGCAGAGCTTCAGGCTCAGCTTGGCTATAAGCAGTTATACAGTCAGTCTGGGACATGTGTATAGAGCCAGCAGACCTTGGTTTTGTTATCGTTCTTTTAACAGCTCAGAGGGGAGAAAACAGTGCAGGCAGCCAATCACAGTGCAGGGGGTGTGGCCAGGGTGGGATGTGTCCCAACAGCAGCAGAAATAGAACACAGATTTACAGAAAAGCTAATATCTGCTAAACCAAGTGACAGAGGTAATGCAACCCAACTACAAAAGTGCTTATTTTTACTGTCCCCCATAATCTGAGACATGATCTTTGTAGCGATACAACCCCTTTAAAAAAAATTCCCTTTTAACATTGAATGAAGTGTGTAAGTAAAGACTTTTCTTGAAGAGAAAAGAGTTTGTGCTGATTAGCAGGGAGCGACATTACCCTACTGACTAAGATTGATACAAACTAATTATATTTAATATTAGCTTCCCTACCCAAAAGGTACATGTGTTGTGAGGACTGAAACATGGCTTTATCTGTAGTCGTGTTAGTGATAAAATCCTGTCAGTAAGGGCTAGCTGGAAGTTTAACATGCTAACCACTGCTGTAGAACCACCCACAGTCTGAGACAGTGTGGTAAGAATCCCTTTAATCAAATACTGACTTTAACGGTTATAAAAATACTGTTCTCCTGAAATCAATTTTGTAACTACAGTATTCTGAAAAGCTGACTTCTCATACTAAAATTATATATAACTTTTTTTTTTTTCTGCCTTAGTGTGTACTGCTGAACACTGCAATTGAGCTCTTCAGTTACATTGATGCTTCAGCTTATTCCAGTTAAGATCTTCTGTACCATGATTGGGTAAGATAGCTGGGGAAACCCAGAACAGTGTCTTGCAACTTGTGAATTCTCAGTTATTAAAATTTTAATGGTGGTTAAAGGGATGGTCCATGTCAAACTTTTACTTCAACTTCCTGATGCTGCTAGAAAATGGTGGTAAAGGCAGTCCCAGATTGGCAAGGTTTCAGTTGCAACTGTCTTGGCTTATGGGGTGTGGCTATGAATGCTGATGTCACATTCCATAATGTAGCAAGCCTTCCTCCACAAACTACATTTTCTGGCTGGCACAGCAGTTCTTTTGTTACCTTGCACTGGGAACCTCTATCTCAAGCCAGCACAACACCTCTCCTGCATGCTGCTGTTGGACTTTTCTTACTGCTCTCCTCCACCTCCAGTGTAAAATACACTATAATATTGCATCTGCACCCATATAACTAGTACATGTGGCATCCTGACACTTGTAGTTGTGGAACGGTGCAGCATGATGTCACTTCTGGTTTCACAGCAGCTAAATCTTCTAAACAAGGGTACCGCCAACAAAACAAATGTGAAAAGGGCGTTAACACTGCAGAATCCAAGGCTTTCCCTTCTCCTCCTCCATTCCAGCATTGTGCCATAGTTACTCTCTGGTTTTCTCTTACGACTTGGTTCTTCCAAACAGGGAGCTACTGCTGTCTGAAAGTTGATCTCAGTGGCACAGTGACTTCCCTGTTCCAAATAAGCAAGTACACCAAAGACCAGAGGTGTGATGGCATAGCCATAAATTTGATAGAAATAGTTCTTGTATTTTGCAGGGCACTAGCAGCATAATTTATCCGTTAATGCTTAGCCTCCCCAAAAGGGATTTTGCCATCACGATCTGATTGTTTCCCCCGAGCTGCACCTAGCTCCCAAATGAGCTCTGAGTTAGTTGGAATGGGAGTTCTGCCACTCATCTGAAGTCCCATTCTTGTCTGAGAGGGTCCCAGCCACCTCTCCATTCAGAACAGAGGTTTTTGGGCTTGTTAAGGAGATGGGTGCTCCTATCAGAAAATGATGGCTTATTTTAGCAATCTGCCATCGTGGTCTGAGACAACCCACTAAGTAATTCTATGTACATGCCCTGCCAACACTTATCCCTGAACTTCGGAACTTTGAGTAAACCTCTTTCTATACGGTACAAAGCAATTACCTCTGTGGAAGAGGTAGTAGTTTGTGGGTATGGAACATTTTAATTTACGTATCACAGCTGCATTTAACATGGTGATCTTGCACCTTTTTTTTCCAGAGTATGGAAGACTTTGACCACTTTAGTGCTTATCCAGATACAGGACAAGTCTTGGAGAATGCTGACACTTTACTCCCATCTTTGCCTTCAGTGGGTTAAA
>JAODAL010032951.1:0-46229 GCA_025379985.1 Phyllomedusa bahiana | reverse complement strand
AAAAAGCTGAAAATAATTTGGTTTTGGATTTGGGGTCTAAAAAAGGTACCGTCCCTCCATAACGAGACAGCCTTGGAAATTTTCCCCCCCATGAAGTCTTGAAAAAAAGGTCCATTGGAGGGTTTTGGCTAGACTCTCCACATACATATATGTAAAGAACTTCTGGGTAAACCATAGGCTTGGTTTGCTGTCTCACATCCACCCCCTGCAATCCGGATCCAGTGAAAAGGTCTCATACTAAACTTTCGGGTACTAGCTTACTATTTCGAGATTATGCATGGCTATTATTTTGTTTCCTTGTTTTTGTTTCCTTGTTAGACTTCTCTTTTAGGCAAATTTGTCGAGTCATCTTTGTACTGGTGTGAAATCTTTGATTTGCCTGATGTACATGTAAAATTCAATAAAAATCTATTGATTCAAAAAAAAAAAGGGTACTGTCCCTTCCCCGCAATGCCTGAGGCATAGAATTAGCCGTCCTCTCTTTGAGCTGGCGCACCAACATAGTGTGGGCTTTATTGCTATATTCGAAATATCGTTGTTTAGAGTAGAGGAGTAATCTCTCGACATGTCGGGTGGCAATATCTTTTAGCTCATTCCTAACTGTCACTATTCGTCTCAGGGTGGGTATAGTCGGGTTTCGGGACATCTTCCGTTGAAGTGTTTTAAGATTGTTCCGTAGGGAAAGTCTCCTGGCCTCGGTATCCCTTTTAAGTTTGGAGCCTAGAGCGATACATTCGCCCCTAAAAACCGCTTTGTGGGCTTCCCAGAGGGTGGCCACTGATGTCACTGACCCCTCATTGGTGTCAAAATACGCCGTCAGTGCTTCCCGCAGCCTATCCCTGTGAATCAGATTTTTAAGAAGGGTTTCGTTTAACCTCCAGTGACAGACTCTAGACGGGGAGGACCTAAAATTTAGATCAACCATGACCGGGGCATGATCTGACCACGTAAACGGCTCTATTTCAGAGCCTGAAAGAGCTTGCAGCGTGGGGACGTTCCCAAAAAAATAGTCCAGTCTGGAATGGGTCTTATGGGGGTGCGAATAAAAGGTGAATTCCTTTTCCTTAGGATGGTTGACACGCCACAAATCAAACAGGCCTTGGGCCCTAAGAAGTTTCCTAAAGGCCGAGGAAAGTCTGGCCCGACTGTTCCCAAGCCCCCACCCCCCCCCACCGTGGAACGTTTCCATAACTTCAGAGAATATTAGGTTAAAGTCTCCCCCCAATAGTATCGAGGAAGGAGGGACCCCAGAGAGTTTTTGAAAAACTCTATTGAGAAAGGTTATCTGTGCAGCGTTAGGGACAGAGGTTTGTTGTAGAGTGTGGCTTGGAGGATAATATAACGCCCTGCTGGATCAATAAGCGAGGAATGGACCCGAAGAGGGCAGGACTTAGATATCAAGATGGCCACCCCAGCTTTCTTAGACTGGTTGGGAGCATTGAATGCAAGTGGATATAAGTGTCTGGCAAATGCAAAGGACCCCTCAGCATTAAAGTGTGTCTCTTGTATGAACACAACATCGGCCCACAAAGCCTTACATTCCCTTAGAGCCAGCCATCGCTTAGTGATCGAGTTAAGACCTTTCACATTTAAAGTAATACAGCGGACCATATTGGTACAGTTAGTAAATCTTAAGAAGTTGTATTCAGACTAAACAACTGGTCAATCACCAGTCGATGGCAAAGAGTGACTTACCGCAAATGAGGACAACAGGAAGGGGAGACACAGTAGGAAGTAAGGGAAAACAAACAGAGGGTTAACGAACAACTATTACAACTTCTAGACAAATACCAGAAAGTATAACCAGAGATTGTATGCAGGTTTAGGGACCAGTGTCCAAGAGACGATATCTCTCTGGTTGTGGGGGTAAAGGAGGTGTGTCTGCGAAACACTAAGGAGGTCCCAAGTGAGATCCCCGGCAAAGTAATCCCAATTAGGGCCCCCCCCCCCCTCCCTTTACGGGGAAAACCAAAACCTTGTACCCCACAAAGTGGAAACCCAGGGAAGGACAACCGAGACCGAAACTCCAGCAATGAGCTAGAAGAACTTGGCCGTTCAGTAACAAATGCAAAAAATGCAGGAATCATAGCGCCTTAATCAGCGATAAACATGAGTAAAAGGAAATCTTGTAACAAGCCCATCCATCACCTGAATAAGCGCCCTTCACCGCCGACCACCCACCAGGAGGCCACCCAGGCCTAGAAAGACCCCAGGGGTCAGGGGAACAAGAAGGAGGCAATCCCCCTCACGTGGAAGAGAGCGCCGTGGCCCCTGGGTTAGAGGAGGAATGTCCGGGAGCGTTTCTTTGCGGATGGTGGCCTCTGCCGGGCCGGTGGGGGTGGGGAGGGGGAGGAATAGACAGTTCCCAGTCATCCATTTTTGGGCCTGAGGGACCCGGGAGGACATCGCAAAGGCAGGGGGGATCCGAAAGGATTTGAGGAGCGCCCGATCGACCCTCTCTGCGGGCCGTGAGGGCAAATGGAAGTTCCAAATCGGTACGGGATGTGTTTGGTCTTGAAGGATCCGAAGGAGGGGTTTCATGTGTCGCCTCTTCGTAGGGTGAACCATGAAAGGTCCGGGAAGAGCTGGGGATCGAGGAACCTCTGAATTCCAAGGGAGCGGACACCCCTCGCTTTCTTCCATTACGGCTTCTTTCAGGTTGTAGTCATGAAAGCAGCAAATAATGTCTCTGGGAAGAGGAGAGGAGCTTTTGGGACGCAGTGCTCTATGCGCCCTGTCGAGCTTGAAAGTGGGGGGGGAGGTGGACCCCAACACTTGGGAAAACAGAGTCCAAAAACCTCTTGCAAGTTTCCGTCCCCCTGGGGCTCCGGGGAGGCCCCGGATCCGCACGTTGTTTCGCGACCTCTTTTATCGAGATCTTCCAAGTTGGCGCGCCATTTCTTTGATAGAATTCGCCTGTGCAGAGATAGCCGGGTGGATCGGGGCAATATACCTCCGGTGTTGTCGTGGTCGTCCTCCAGGGTCTCCACCCGGGAAGCCTCATTTTAAATATCTTGCCTGAGCACCGCTATTTTCTCCTTGTTGGGTTTATAACTTCAGTCTAAAGTAGTTTCAGCTCCTCTCTAGTAGGAAGATGAGGGATCAGCTCAGCCCACGCGGAGGTTGGGGAGAGCTCCGGGCTATGGGGGGCAGGAGAGAATGCAGGGGACCCCTGCCAGGATAGGGGACCGCTGCCAGAGTCCATATTATTGGAGTGATTTTGGTGATTCATGGCCCCCAAACTGCCCCTGATCCCCCATGCTTGCTGGGATGAGGACCAGAAGGGGTTAATGAGTCCTGGGAAGTGGCCAATGGGGCCTGTTGAGCCCTTGTGGGTTTAGCCTGTGAGGCCCCAGATGCAGCCATGGCCGCGTATGAGCGGGGTGGCTGTGAGAGCAGCGAGGGAGGCAGAGGCATGTCTAGGCGGGCGGTAGGCAGGCCTGGGCTAGATCACGGTACCTGCGCTGGTCCCGTCCGTCTGGCTGTGCGGGCTGTGGTGTCGGGCGGTCCCAGCGCCGCTGTGAAGGCTCTCGTACCTGGCCGGCGAGGAGTGAGGAGGGGACCTGCGCTCAGGTCTGCACGAGCAGGAACCCCTGTTTGGGGGCCGCGGAGTGAGGCGGACCACGTGACAATGGCGCCGAGGACAGGCAGAAGTGCGGCGGCCGGCCGGGATCGCTGTAGAAACACGTCTAAGGCTGTGGTCGCCGCCGGGCGAGATGAAAACCTCCCAGAAGTTTTCCGCTGCAGGTAGGTTCTCCTTCTACCCATGTAGGGTGCAAAATCGCAGGGCTATCACTAATTTTAGGGCCGTCTTCTTAGGAGCTCTGCACTCAAGCGTCCATGTCCTGCGGCTTCCGGCCACGCCCCCCCTGACATGCTGTTCTAATGACTTTTCTTTTGTTTCTAGAATACCTGTAGCCTTTATACACGTTTGCCGCCTAAGTTCCATAACACACAGACGAGGTGCAATGAACTTTAGAGACCATTTATGATTGCACAAAAAACACTTTCATACATTCAGGCACATTTGACACTGAAAAATAGATGAGAAAATGCACTTTGATCCGCCTAGTTCCATACATGTCTCCCTTAATGTGTTAGCATGCTCCTGTATGCTAGTACAGTGGGTATGGAAAGTATTGAGACTAGAGATGGGCGACTTTCTAAAAAATTTGATTCGGTCACTTCGCCGAATTTTCCGACAAAAATAAATGCGGTCCGAATTACTTCGGCACGAATCGCGTTAAAAAGCCGCTATTTCCAGGCTGCACAGAGCGTGCGGGGTGCTGTAGAACGTTGTGCCATGCTTAAATATGCAGAGGGAGCTTGTTTGCCCTTCATACAATGTTGTGTTTTAGAAATGACACGCAGATGACTGCCGCTGCTCTTAGAATCGCTTCACTATAAAATTCCCTGGCATTAAGAGGGCAAAACTGACCAAAAAAAATGAAGCGGAATGTAGCCTGATAAAGTCCCTGCCAGAGAAAGCTGGAAAAACACAAGCCGAGAGCTCAGGTGGCAAAATTAGTGACAGAGTGTGGAGGTGACGGCGGCAGCCACAGCAGTATGAGTTCAGGCAGTGGCACAATGACATTCTGGAGGTGGCAAAAACAGGAGCAAGCAACAGAATGGAACAATGACTGAGAGCGGAGGTCACGGCGGCAGCAGTATGAGGTCAGGCAGGCACAATGACATTCTGGAGGGGGCAAAAAAAGTATTGGGCCACAGAGTGGCACAATGATACAGTGTGGAGGTCAGACAGCAGCAGCATGAGATCAGGCAGTGGCACAATGACATTCTGGAGGCGGCAAAACAGTATTAGGGCCCCAAATGGCACAATCACACAGTGTAGAGGTCACGGCGGCAGCATCATGAGGTCAGGCAGTGGCACAATGACATTCTGGAGGCGGCAAAACATTATTTCGCCACAGAGTGGCACAATCACACAGTGTGGAGGTCACGGCGGCAGCAGCATGAGGTCAAGCAGTGGCAGAATGACATTCTGGAGGCGGCAAAACAGTATTAGGCCACAGAATGGCACAATCACACAGTGTGGAGGTCACGGCGGCATCAGTATGAGATCCCGGCAGTGTCACAATGGCATTCTGGAGGTGGCAAAACATTATTAGGCCACAGAGTGGCACAATCACACAGTGTGGAAGGTCACGGCGGCAGCGTATGAGATCAGGGAGTGGCAACAATGACATTCTGGAGGTGGCAAAACAGTATTAGGCCACAGAGTGGCACAATCACACAGTGTGGAGGTCAGGCGGCAGCAGTATGAGATCAGGCAGTGGCCAATGACATTCTGGAGGCGGCAAAACAGTATTAGGCCACAGAGTGCTCAAATCACACAGTGTGGAGGTCACGACAGCAGCAGCATGAGATCAGGCAGTGGCAAAAATGACATTCTGGAGGTGGCAAAAAGGAGGAAGCCACAGAGTGGCACAATGACTGAGAGCGGAGGTCACGGCGGCAGCAGCATGAGGTCAGGCAGTGGCACAATGACACAGTGTGAGGACATGGCAGCAGCCACAGCAGCAGCCTGCCGTCAGACACGAGCACAATGACACAGTGTGGATGTCTCGGCAACTGCAACAGCACCAGCAGCACGAGGTCATAGAGTGGCACAATGACACAGTGTTGAGGTGGGGGGCAATACCAGGCCCTGGTAAAGTGGTGGTAGGCAGATGGAGAAACTGGCAGCAGATTGTGTGGCATCAGGCGGGTGGCGGCATCAGAATAGTGGCTGAAGGCAAGGTAGTTTGAACCCAGACTGACGCCTAAGGCATTGAGTGTGGGGAAAACCTGGCCGATCCACGCCTATTCATCTTGACAAAGGTCAGTCGTTCCACATTTCCCGTGGACAAGCGGTTCTCCTTGGGGTAAAAGATGGCCCCCGCCGCACGAACACCCGCTCTGATGCCACAACTACTGGCCGGGCAGGACAGCTTCTCCACTGCAAACTCGGCAAGTTTTCGGCCACCATCTAGTTTGGCTGCCCAGTAGTCCAGCGGATCTTCTAACTGAGGTGGCAGTGTGCTGTCCAAGTAGGCCTCAACCTGTTTGTTCAGGGACTGCTCCAGGTCCTGCTGCTGGCGACTGCCCTCCTCTCTAGGCGGGTGAAGGAAGCTGCTCGTTGAACTCCAGACTTAGGTTTTCTACTGATGGAGCTGGTACTGCTCCTACCCCCCCACCTTCCCCAGCAGCCGCGGCAGTAATATGTGAGCGCTGGGGGAACCCCCGGTCAGACCTGTCAGAGGAGGGACGATGCCGCACATAGGCAGCGGCCAACTGATTACGGAGGATTTCCCTATAGTATTTGAGTTTGTCTTCCCTCTCCCAAACGCTGGGAAAAAGGCTCCCCTTTTGGACCGTAGCGAGGGTCCAATAGGGTGAGAGCCCGAAGGGCATATCCTCTGCCGGATGCTGACTATTCCGACTGTCACTAGCCAGGCTAATAAGCAATTTCTGCGGGGCCCTCTGCAAAAAGTGACTCCGAGGGCTTCCCTGCCTCCATTTTCCACTGTATACTGCCACGGTGATTGAGGGTCATCTGCCCCCGTCTTCCTCATCTCCATCCACCTCCTCCAGCTGCTCCTGCTCCTCCTTTTGTCACCTGGTAGAAAATCCACTCATTTCACCAGACAATGCTTCTCCCCAATGTCTCCTCCTCCATTTCAGTCCCCCCCGGACTCATGTGGGCCCCAGATGTATTCGCCACATCTCCAGTCCCCTGCCCAGACAGATTTTCAGCATCTGTTCCAGGACATGAAGCAGTGGAATGACGTTATTCATTCCCGTAGTCCCCGGCGACTGACATTTAACCCTCGCCTCCTCGAATGGCCTCAACAAACGGCAGGGGTCACGCAGAGCTGCCACTGGCTGACATCAAAGTTACACAGGGGAGTACTTCCCGTCTGCCTGGATCATCAAAAATCGTTAATGGGCCTTTCACTGTTCATACACGGGCCAACATTTTGCAGGCTGGAATTCCAGCGGGTGGAAACATCGCATATCAGAGTGTGTTGGGGAGGGCCGTTCTGGCCGCTGCAACTCGAAAGGGTGTTTTCCTGGCTTTTTTACGAATTGGATGAAGTGCATGGGACAGAATTTTTCGAAGATCGGTGGAAGACTTCAGGGAAACCTTTTCACACCAATGAACACGTGCGCCATGCAGGGCATGGACCATCCCTCCTCGCTTCAGCGCGGACAAACCCTGTTCCTCCCATTGTCCGTCACCATGGTTTCCCATTTGCAGTTGGCGCGAGAAACCACACATCGATTTCTTGCTGCATGACGCGGAGCAGTTCCTCCCCTGTGTGACTTCGTTCGCTGAGGCAAGCCAGGTGTGAACTGCGTGACAACCGCTGTGCCCTACACATGTGGTATGATGGCAGTACTTGTGGAGGCTGAGATGGTGGATGGTTGTGGGAGGAGGAGGAGGCGGACATTGGCGCAGGGTGCAGCAGTTTGACCCAAAGTGGAGGAGAAAGCGGGTTCTCCCGTCCAAGTTGTTGGTGTGCCGGGCTGGAACACATGGACCACCACATCGAGCCACGTTTTCTCCCAGGCCACCGGGTGGTGACGCTGCATGGTTGACGCAGGGCCGTGGTGCCAACGTTAGCTCCCTGGGCCCCGCTTCACTTTCTGCCCACAATTCTACATATACCCATATTCGGCTCCTCCGTGTCTTAGCAAAGAACTGCCACACTGCCGAGTATCGGATTTTAACTGCCAACGAGTGACTACTGCCGCCGCTGCCTCGCTGAGCCCCTGTGCCGTACTTTCTTGGACCTGCGAAGCGGGTTTTTTACCCCGTGGCCGCTTGGGTCCCGACCCACACTGCTGCTATCCTGCTGACTCACGGCCCCACACGAACCCCCTTGCTGGCTGCGCTGCTGCCTGACGGCCCAAGCTGACGGGCCCCTTCTCCTGACGATGATGAAGCCCTTGCCTCACCCCGGGTCCCAAGTGCGGTCGGCTACGTCATCATCTATTTGTGTTTCATCGTCACTGCGTCCTTCATCAAACCCGGGCTCGTATGCCGAGGCTGACCTCTCACAACATGACCTCCCATGCCACTCTCCACATCTATACTTTGCCGCCTACTGCAAGAAGCAGGCATATTGGCCCCATTTCTTCACTGCTGACTGCCCTCCTCAAAAATTTTTCATCCTCGCTATATAGTGGCGCTGAGCCCAGACCACATAGTAGATCTCTGGCTGAGGGAACCGGATGGGACGAGGCGGGCTGAGGACAGGTGAGGGCCGCTGACCCTCTCCCGGGCCATGCCAACTAATGGTTTTTGTCTGAGGTTCCCCCCGACTCTTGGCTGGGGGTTTTCAGATGTCATCTGGGAGGAAGAGGATGACCTAGTAACCAATCAAGAACCCTTGGGTTGCTGAACAACACCGGCCGCTAGATTACAGCGGCAGTTGTGGCCTCACCGAGTGACCCCTGCTGCGGCCTCCCCTTGCGGCTGCGACCTGGGCCTGTTCCAGGAATGTTTTTGTGCCCCTGCCACTCGCAGTTTTCAGAGCCTGCCACCTTCCCGTCTGACATACTGTTTGTTCTAAAATGTACAGACACTGTTTGATGATGATATCTGTATATGATAAATATACACCCTGTTTTTGACTCCAAATGAACCCAGTAACAAGCTTGGGTAACCCTTGGATATAAATTGCGCTCCACAAATGGCCAGGAAAAAATTTACTTGTCTGTGCCGTTTAAAAACACTGTGTGTTTTACTAAATGTAAAAGCACAAACAGGCTTAATTAACTTTCGGACATGAATTAGGCTACAGGAAAAAGTATATATTTTTGAGTTGGAAAAGACGGTTTATTTTTGTCCACACCAGCAAAAAAAACGCTTAATTAACCCCTGGATGTAAATTGCGCCAGAGAATTGAGCGCACAAAATAGTAGCTTTGTAACGTGTTACAATTGCGTGTTTTCTACGCCACACAACAAGAGATACATTGTAATTAACCTTTGGCTTGTGAATTAGGCTACAGGAAAAATTTATATATTTTGGCGTTGAAAAAGACGGTTTCTTGGGGTCAGCACACCAGCAAAACAACGCTTAATTAACCCTTGGATGTAAATTGCGCAATAGAATTGAGCAGCCAAAAATGAAGTGGTATTTGGTATTGTAAAAACGCTTTTTTCTTTAAATGAATACAACAGGAACTGGCTTAGATCCCACTTGGATATTGAATGTATATGCAGCTGCAGTGGATGCACACTGGATTTCAGATCCAATACCCCAAAAAATTAGAAATAGAACATTAAGAGAACAGCCCTCTGAGACAAGCTGAGACACCCCCCCAGAAATCGCTATATAAAAATCTATTCTTCAGTAAGAGCTATCAGCCGCGGCAGCACCTTCCCTGATGAGCACAGTGAGAGGAGTGTGAGCTCCCGGCGTCGCGCCCGGACTTATATAGTGCGGTGATGTCACAGAATCCCGCTGGTCTCTGATTGGCTTCACCTCTGCACATGTCATGCAGGCAATGCCCTTCTTCCTCCCAGAGTGCCTTGCCCCATGTAGCGCCATGTGCTTGCAGCCATTTTATCAATCAAAAAGCACACGTCTTTCGACCCGAAGTACCCCAAAGTTCGACTTCGTTCCGAACCGAAGTTTTCCTGAAATTCTAAACGAATTCCACTTCGTTAGAATCAATTCGCCCATCTCTAATTGAGACCCCTTTAAATTTTTCACTCTTTGTTTCATTGCACCCATTTGTTAAGATCTAAAAAGTTTTTTTTTTTTTGCTCATTAATGTACACTCTGCACCCCATTTTGAAAGAAAAAAAAGTAAATGTAGATATTTTTGCAAATTTATTAAACAAGAAAAACTGAAATATCACATCGCCATAAGTATTCAGACCCTTTGATGTGACACTCATATTTAACTCACATGCTATCCATTTCCTTCTGATCCTCCTTGAGATGGTTCTACTCCAGCTGTGTTTAATTAAACTGATTGGACTTGATTAGTAAAGGCACACACCTGTCTATATAAGACCTCACAGTGCATGTCAGAGCATATGAGAATCATGAGGTCTAAGGAACTGTCCAAGCAGCTCAGAGACAGAATTGTGGCAAGGCACAGATCTGGCCAAGGTTACAAAAGAATTTCTGCAGCACTCAAGGTTCCTAAGAGCACAGTGGTCTCCATAATCCTTAAATGGAAGAAGTTTGGGATGACCACAAATTTTCCTCGACCTGGCCGTCCAACCAAACCAAGCGGTCGTTGGAGAAGAGCCTTGGTGAGAGAGAAGAAAGAAGAACCCTAAGATCACTGTGGCTGAGCTCCAGAGATGCAGGAGGGAGATCGGAGAAAGTTCCACAAAGTCAACTATCACTTCAGCCCTCCACCAGTCGGGGCTTTATGGCACAGTGTGCCGACAGAAGACTCTCCTCAGTGCAAGACATGTGAAAGCCGCATACAGTTTGCAAAAAAACACATGAAGGACTCCCAGACTATGAAAAATAAGATTTTCTGGTCTGATGTGACGAAGATTGAAGTTTTTGGTGTTAATTGTAAGTGGTATATTTGGAGAAAACCAGGCACTGTTCATCACCTGCCCAATACAATCCCAACAGTGAAACATGATGGTGGCAGCATCATACTATGCAGTTTTTCAGCTGCAGGGACAGGACAACTGGTTGCAATTGAAGGAAAGATGAATCTGGCCAAGTACAGAGATATCCTGGATGAAAACCTCTTCCAGAGTGCTCTAGACCTCACACTGGGCCAAAGGTACTTCTTCCAACAAGACAATGACCCTAAACACACAGCTAAAATAACAAAGCAGTGGCTTCAGAACATCTCTGTGCCCATTCTTGACCGGCCCAGCCAGAGTCCTGCCCTAAACCCAATTGAACATCTCTGGAGAGACTTGAAAATGTCTGTCCACCAATGTTCACCATCCAAACTGAGGGAAATAGAGAGGATCTGCAAGAAAGAATGGCAGAGGATCCCCAAATCCAAGTGTGAAAAACTTGTTGCATCATTCCCAAGAATTATCATGGCTGTACTTTCTCAAAAGGGTGTTTCTTCGCAATACTGAGAAAAGGGTCTAAATACTTAAGACCATGTGATATTTCAGTTTTTCTTGTTTAATAAATTTGCAAAAAAATCTACATTTCTGTTTTTTTTTCTTTCAAGACTGGGTGCAGAGTGTACATTAATGAGCCAAAAAATGAACTTTTTGGATATTACCAATTAGCTGCAATGAAACAAAGAGTGAAAAATTTAAAGGGGTCTGAATACTTTCCGTACCCACTGTAGATTGTTGTAGAAAGTTCAAGCTATATCTAGTTCCTTCTGGAACCTTCTACTTATCATGCATGTAGTATATAAGCATGTATTTTATGACAGTGAGGGTAGTATTAGTGATACAGTCGTACTAGTGAATAGTGATTCAGTGAGATATAAAGTAACTGAATAGGACAGTGAGATATACCTATAGTTGACGAAAAGAACCATAGTAAAACTGTTAAGTAGTTGTACAATAATATAACTAGTGGCCTAAAGACCTGGTCGGCTTCTCGCCATAGTCTTTGATAGTCCATTGTCAGAACTTCCCTTGACCGAACTTCCAACTCGTTTGCAAGTTGGACGTTACCTTCTGTCTCTGAATGACTGCAAGTACACCAGCAACAAGGACACTGTTCTCCAAGATTCTCAGACACTGATAGACACTGATGGACTCGTGCTGGAATTCTATCACAACCACTCAAGAAAGTCATGCTAAAAGTATCTCAATTAATGGATGAAGCAGCACAAGCATCAAAACAAGGCAAGGAGGCTGTAAAGAGGGTTAATTTCATAGAAACTCTGCATCAACTGTTTGACATTGCTGCCTGCCAATGTGAGGACCTTGGGGAATGCAAATGTGATAGACACATGAAGGTACCACAGTGAGAGCATCAGTTTTTGATGGACCAGAGAACTACACGTAAAATGCAAATTGGTACAATTAATAGAAAGGTGACAGCAATTATGAAAAGAAAACATGTAAAGGAAGATTCGATGGATGAATGAAAAAGATGAAGAAAGCAGAAGGAAAAGGACAAGTAAGGACATAGTTTCACCTGTGTTTGTAGTATTGCAAGTAGAGTCAGGGTTGGCTTCCCAGTGTGAAAGAGGCGGATGCTGCTAATAATGATGACGACAATGATGATGATGACAATGATGTTGATGACTGGACTGATGCTTTTCAACAACAGGGCAGGAATATGGTGCCAATACCAACAATTGCTATCAAATAGGGCGGCTGCAGCCATCAGCACAGCAACATTGGTGGACTTTGGATCAATAATGTTGATCATTACAGTATGGAGGGCTCGACAACAGTTGAGAACGGCTATCAGGGCAACTTCTATAAACAGTGAAGGGGAAATCAAAGCATGACACTGGTGAGAGAGAAAAGGGGAGACGTGGTATAGTATAAAGAAAATTGAAGAACCCTACGGAATGATTGGTGAACCCGAAACTTTCTGTCTGTGCCATTTAACACTGGAATGAGGCACAGGTTCTACTATTGCTGATAGCATTCACAGGGCAATTGATGAAAAGGGAATTACAGACAAGATCATGGCAGTTGGAGCCAACAGCACAGCTGTGAATACAGAGCACCATGGTGGAACAGTAGATCTATTAGAGCTTCACACTGGTCGCCCTTCGTAGGGGTTCATTTGGTCTTTACACTTGAATGAGCTTAAATTAATTCATCTCTGCAAAACACTCTTTGGTCCAACTGAAGGACCCACACTGTGGAAAGGGCCAATTGGAAATGCATTGCCACTTTCTGCAAACATTTTTTGACTCATTACCAACGGTGATCCTCTTCCAGAAATCAAAGTCAGAAACTTAGTAATGACCAAGACTACCTGTACAAAATGTTCACAGCTAGAAGTGGAAGCATCAGTGACACTTTACTGCAGGAACAGCCTGGGACCATATTGATGCCTCACAACTGCTAGCAGGATATGTTGGCTGTATGTGGCAACAGTACAACCAAGTAATGAACTGTATTCCCTGACACACTTCATTGTCTGCTGCTATGGACCGACATGTACAAACAATGCAGTAGTGCGGCTCACCTTCGTGGGCTTTATCCTCCGTTCGCTTAGGTGATCTCCGGACCGCTGGGCTCCGTTCCGAATTCACCGCCGGCCTGGCGGAAGTACATGTACTAGCAAGCGGATATCCGAGTGCACGTCCGCCCGAGACAAATAGCAGGGCGCGGTGCGCCAAGGAATCCAGAATTCTTCAGACGCTAAAACTCAGCAACTTTATTGAGACCAATAAAACAGCAATCCAGCAACTTAGCCCCCCTCACAGGTGATAACACAGATGCGTTTCGGGTATGCTACCCTTGTTCACTGTAATGGCAGGCTGCTGCCATCTTGCTTTTATGTACTAAAAAAGACTCTAAAACCAATTAACCCTGCAAGGGAAATGACTGTCACATGACATACAAAGAGAGAGAGGCTCCCAAAACCTGAACTGGACTACTTGCGTAACATATGTCATTGCCATTAACATACATTTATCATGGCATGTAGTAACTAGTAGACCTAAACATAAAACTTGATACTCATGTGTTTTAATAAATGTACAGCATATCAGTACGAAAGTTTAGACCTTGTGGCCTTCTAGTATCTAATCTAAGGATCCATTGGGCCTCTCTACGTCTCACTAATTTGGTCCAATCTCCCCCTCGGTACGGACGTGGTATAGTATCAATCACATAAAATTTTAGATTATCTGTATTTCCACTGTGTTCTTCTAGGAAATGCTTGGCGGCTCCCGACAGTTGGCCCTGTCCCTTCTAATACTGGAAATGTGTTCCATTATTCTAGTTTTTACCTTGCGGATGGTACTTCCTACATATTTCTTTTCACACAGAGTGCATTCTATACTGTACACAGAGTGGTGGCTATTACAGTTGGTGAAATACCGGATATCAAAAACACGTTTACTGTTTGAATCCATAAAGGTGGTGGTCTTCTTTGCAACCCCACATGCATTGCAACGTGCTCCTCCGCACTTAAAAAAACCCTTTTGGGATAACCAGGTTTTATTACCTACTATTTGCTGAGGTATATATGTGCTGGGAGATATATTGTTGCCCAACGTTTTCCCTCTTTTGGGGACCACCTGTACTCCCCTAGTTAGAATACTATCCAATTTAGTTTTCTTGCCGTAAAATACTTAGATTTTTTCTAAAAATAGTTTTGATTTTGATTGAAGTTTTTTACTATATTTGGTGGAAAAAGTAATATTTGACTTGGTATAACTTTGTTTCCTTTTGTTTGTTTTTTGCAATAAGTAAGGGTTCTTGTTTCATATGACTAACTTTGCGTTTATGCCCTCTCTATGTCTCTAGCTTTATACCCTCTTATGTTCTAATTTTGTAGTGATAATTTGAGTTGCTGCTCTGAAGTCCTCATCAAGTGTACATGTTCTCCTAGCCCTGACAAACTCGCCATAAGGAATGGCTTTTATTGTATGGGTAGAATTGGGTTTGGTGTACAATGTGGTGGTGATTTTCCCCATTTCCATTTGTCCCTTAAATTGTATATCCAAGAAGGGATACTAATTTTGCCCCAAATTTGCCGAAAAAATTTTAAATTTAAAGATTTTGATTGATGTATTTAAAAAGGACTGTATAAGCCTACACGTGCCCCCATATAATCAAGGGGTCTCGTCCCGCACTTTTGCATTGTTTGTATTTTTAAACCCCAACCCGCGGCGGCACTGTTTTTCGGGACACGCTGTACCCACGCATACAGGGGATCACCGCAAGTATCCATTGTTATAGCCACACAGCACAGCACTTACCCCCACAAACTCACGAAGGTCCTTTGCTGCAGTAAAAATGACAGCCGAAAGATTGGCTAAACTAGCAGCTGTTTTTGACAACATGAATCCCCAAACAGAAAGGATAGGAAGGGAAAAAAACCCACTTCAGGGGAATTAGAAAAATCAAAAACTAAAGAAGTGAGATTTGGGGGGCCCCCAACATACACTAAAAGCCTATTTGGAGGGGAAAATCATCCCTAGGGGCTTAAGACTCAAAAAGTCCCTCTTTTGAAGTATCAAAAAGGTTTGTAACCAAATGAACAACATACTCCGGACTGTTCCTTGCCCTCTACATTATTATAGATGGAAACAGAGAAACTAAAAAGAAAGGGACCACTTCAAAAAGTTAGAGATAAAAAACCAATACATATGCCAATGTCCCGAGTTCCTAAGGGCAAAAAATCAATTAAAAGATAAATAGAGCAAAGGGGGGGAAATTATAATGGAAAAACAAAAAAAAAAAAGTATAAAAGAGTCTGGAAGATTAAAACAAGACGGTTTAACCTGACAAGGGATAAATTAAGCTATTACCCAGATTATATTAAAGAAGAAAAAAAAAAATAATAGGAACAGTGGAAGATAATAAGTTTCTTTGACTTGAAAGTACAGATGGGGGACAAACAGAAAGATATCAAAAAGAACCCAAACAAGTGAGAGACAGTGGCAACAAGCAATAAGAACATTCAAAAAAACGGGAAAGGAAAAACAAAGGAAAAAACAGCTACACCGAAATCAGCAAGGACATTTGCCAACAAAAAAAGGGACTATACAAAGTGTAGCGGAAAAACGGAAGTAATTATCCTACTCCTGGATTTTTGACTGAAAACTCTCAGTTGGAAGCCCTAAAGAGGGGTTAATTTTGTCCCAAACAAAAGATTTTGATTTGTTTACACCTGATGGACATTAATAAATTGTAGATTTTTTTTGGTAAAATTTAAAATTTTTTTGGGAGGAAAATCATGCACAAAAGAGACCGGTTCACCCACCCATATTTATGAATTTGAATCCTTCTTTTTAAAGAGCAATTAGCCTGAATACATTACAGGGCCTCAATGAGAGGTAACCACAGAGGGGCCCAACAAGAAGTACCACAACATGTCCAACATCACTTCAAACCCCAAAAGCTTTTACCCCATTAAAGCAAGGGTACCTGCCCCTTGAGTTTTTTCAGAATGCTAGGGGCGAGTTCTCCTAAAACTATCAAAAAAAAATTTCCAAAGAAAAAAAGCAAAACAAAGGAACATAACAAATGAGTGGTCCCAAATAAAGGCCACGAAAGTTTTGAAAAAAATAAAAACCTTATCATAAAAAGGGGGTGAAAAAGGGGGGGAACTGTATTTTAAGAAATGGCCTTTATGTCAAAAAGTACATCAATTTTGGATGACACGACCATATGGGAAATCGGGGAAGTCCCCAAAAACACTTTCAAAACAAATTAACCAAGGTTTCTGAAAGAGGGCAACCCGGGGTGCAAAAAATAAAAAACAGAAAAAAATTTGTTGTACATACAAGATCCAGTTGTCCCAATTTTTTACGGGGCCCCAAAATCCAAAAGGGGGTTTTCCCCCCGGGGTTTTGTCCAATTATCTCAGGGAATGGGCCCCTTTAAAATGAGGGTTAGTTTGGGGGGGCGGGTTATTACAATTTGGTCCCAAAATTCCCCGGGTTACTTAAGGACTCCAAATCTTGCTTAAAATTTTCAGGGAAAAAAATGGGAAAGGGTAACTACACTTGGGGTTTTACTTTTTGATTTATAGGGCTTTATTCCCCAAAACCACATGATATAGCCATAGTGGCCCTCACTTTTTTCTTACAACATCGGAAAAATATGATAGGAACATACAGGAATTTTCATCTTTGGGGGTGGAATATTTTGCTGAAAAACAATTACTTTAAATTTTAAAAACTTTTTTATATCCATCAAAAAGGAGCGCCTATGGGAGCCATTCTCACCCTCCCTGGCGAATTTGATAGGCATGGTGGAAGCACCATGCCTATACAAAGTCGTAATCCTTATGGGAATGATTGTGTGGTATGGGCGCTACATCATGAACCTCTGAATATAGGGTCACGTTTTTAGGTTACTCCTTTTTACAAATACATCAAATTTAAAATCCCCTTTTAAATTTACGTTTTAAGTGCAATGGGACAAAATTAGTATCCCCTTTTGGGTATAAATTTAAGGGCAAATGGAAATGGGGAAAACACCACCCATTGTCAACCAAACCAAAATTGGGTAAACAAACTAAGGGGAAACAGCTGTCATTTACCCCTACAAAAAAGCCATTCCTTATGGGGGTTTGCGGGGTAGGAGAACATGTACACTTGTTTTGGACTTCAGACAGCAACCAAAATTATACTCAAAAATTGAAAAAGAGGGGATTTAAATAGGAATTTAAGAGGGCAAACAAAAAATTGTCTATGAAAAAAAGAACCCTTCTTATTGCAAAAAAAAAAAACAAAAGGGGCAGGTTATACCAAATCAAAAAATTACTTTTTTTCACCAAAAAAGTAAAAACTTCAATCAAATCAAAATATTTTTTAAAAAATCCCAAGTATTTTACGGCAAGAAAATAAATTTATGGGGATTCTAATAGGGGGTACGGTGGTCCCCAAAAGAGGGAAAACTTGGGCAACGTAATCTCCCCCACATATATACCCCTGCAAATAGTAGGGAATAAAAACCCGGTTTTTCCCAAAAAGGGGGTTTTTTTAAATTCGGAGGACACTTGCAATGATGTGGGGTTGCAAAAAGACCCCACCCTTTATGGATTCAAAAAAAACTGTTTTTGTATCCGGTATTTCCCAAATGTAATAGCCCCCCACGGGCCCTTTAAAAATTTTAAAAGAACTATTCGAAAAGAAATATGTGGGAAACACCTCCGCAAGGGGAAAAAAAATAAATAAAGGAAACATTTAGTATTAGGAAGGGACAGGGCCCGCTGTCGGGAGCCCCCAAGCATTTTTTAGAAAACATGGAAATAAGATAAATTTAAAATTTTTTTTTTGATTGATACTATAACCCGTCCGTATCGGGGGGGAGTTTGGGGCCCAAAAATTGGGTAAAGCTTAAAAGGGGCCCAATGGACCCTTTGTTTTAGTTTCCCTAGAAGGCCACAAGGTCAAAAACTTTCAACTGAAAATCCCGGGTCTTTTTATTAAAACACATGAGTATAAATTTTTTAAAGTTTGGGGTTACTAGTTACTACATGCCATGACAAATGTTTTTAAAATGGCAATGACATATGTTACGAAAGTGGGTCCATTTCGGTTTTTGGGAGCCTCTTTTTTTTTTTAAATGTTCATGTGACAGCCCATTTCCCTTGCGGGGTTAAATTTGGTTTTAGATTTCTTTTTTAGAAACATAAAAGCAAGATGGCAGCGGGCCTGCCATTACAGTGAAAAAGGGTAGCATACCCAAAAACCCCGATGTTTTATCCCCTGTGGGGGGGGGCTAAGTTGCTGGATTGCTGTTTTATTGGTTCTCAATAAATTTTGCTGATTTTTAAACCGTCTTGAAGAATTCGGGGTTTCCCTTGGCGCCCCGGGCGCCCTGCTTTTTTGTCTCGGGCCGGGACTTTGCACTGGGATATCCGTTGCTAGTATAGGGAAACCGACATGGTCAAGCATCTAGTGTTCCCCAAGATGCACTGATGGATAAAAGCACTTCTGCAAAAAAATTTAAAGCAACGGGTTTTGGGTGGTCATCGGCCCCCCAGAGCTCAGTTTTCTCTCCCCTATCATGGGAAAACCCTATAAAAAAATTAAAAAGGTACTGCAAAAAAAATGAAAAGAAAATTTCCCAAAAGCGCACTCTTGGCGCAAGTAACGTATAAATTGAATAATCAAGCAATATATTAAATAGATGAGACTCTCACCTTTTAGAATTATATACAGTTCTCAAAATAATTTGTGGTTTGATCTTCACGTTGTTAAAATACAAACGTGGTTTTTAGGGAAAGCTCCTTTTGTCACCTACTCCTCACGGTTTCCCGTAAAAAAAAGGTTCCTTGATGGGCATAAATCCAAAATGACCACTACGGTTTTCCACCTTTTAAAAACCAAAATTTGGAAAGGTTTTTGGAAAGGTGGCAGTTTGGGGGGCCATCCGCATGAAATCTCTCAGACGCTCCCATTCACAATAAATTCAAAAGGGAAACATTTTGAATTTTTCCCGGGGCCATATTAGTTTGAAAAATTTATTAAAAAATTTGGGGGTTATTATTTAAACTATCATCAGATAGAATACCAGTTATAGTAATTTGAAATGTTAATTGGGTTTGGTTTGAATTCTATTCAATACAGCATTGTATCATTGTTACTTGTAACAAGCTTAGAAACCAAGAGGCTTCAGGAAAACCCCCCAAAACCCCTGGGGGAAGCCGGTCAGGAGCACTGCCAAAAATTTGCTGCTTATAAACCAAACTATTACTTTAAAAAACCCCTTGATCTTTTCTGGCTAATTTTATTTTTATAAGTGGTTTAATTTTTATCTTTTTTTTGGGTGAATTTAAAAATTTTTTCTTTTTATTTTGGGGCGTAATCGAGCGTTGAAATTTTAAAACAATCACAAATGTAGCGCCCAGGAATCCTTTCACCTTCATTCCCCCCCAAATTCTTTTTTAAATCGGGGTGAAAAAAAAGGGGTGGTATTTTTGGATTTTAACCCTAAAATTTCCCCCGAGTTTTGAGCTGTTTTTCCTTTTATCAAAATTCTCTATTATCCAGACCCCTCAGTTCTTTCCCTCTAACATAAAACCCTAAAATTCACGAACTCAGCTTTTCCCTCTATCATATAACCTTATATATCACAGACCCTCCCCTTCCCCCCCCTCTACCCATTTTAACCCTTTTATCACAGAGCTGACCTGTTCTCCTCTATAATATAACCCTATGTATAAAGAAAAAATCAGTTCTCCCCTTATCATTTTTCCCTTTATATCACAGAGCTCAGTTTCCCCTCCTCTATAATAAAACCCCATTTCAGAGCTAAAGCTTTCCCCTCTTATAAAAACCCTTTCATACTTTCACAGAGCTCAGCTTCTCCCTGAAATATATAACCCTATATATCAGGCTCAGCCCCCTCCCCCTCTACCCATTTAAACCCCAATATATCACGGCTCAGCTTCTTCCCTCTATCATCAAAACCCTTTATATCACAGGTTTGAGTTTTTTCCTCTATCATATAACCCTATATATCCCCAGAGCTAAAGCTTCTTTCCTCTATCATATAACCTTATTTATCACAGAGTTAGCTTCCCCCCTTATCATATAACCCTTTTATATCCCCCAGACTGAGCTGTTCTCCTCTATTTTAAAACCCAGGCCCGGAATGCCCTGGGCCCCAAAACGGGCCCTTTTTGCCCGGCGGGCCTAGGGCCCCGGGACCCAGGGCCGGCTGGGAAATGGGCCCCCCCGAGGGGGACGGTGTTCCCCCCCGGGGGGCCCCGTGTGCCGGTCTTTTGGCGCGTTTGGGGGGACCGCAATGGTCCCCCCATCAGCCCCCCGGCCCCCCTGTGGCAGGGGGCCCGATGGGGCCCCCCCTCGCCAAAAGGCCTGCCCCCGGGGGGTCACTGACCCAGCCATGCAGCCTTTCAGGGCTGCGGCCTGACCCGGGGCCCCGGTGAAAGAAAAGCGACCAAAGGATGGCATCGGGGGATTACTGACCCCGGTTGCTTGCCCCCGGAGGGCCCGGGAAGGCGGCGATGTGATGATCATCGCGCGCCTGCTCCGCGGCCCCCCCATTTCTCCCAGTGACGGCCATGGCCCCCGGGGGTGAAGAGGGGGGGGACACCCCGGGGAGTATTTTTTTTTATTTATTTTTGTCTACTTACTGTCCCTGGCTGCCTATACTGCCCCTCCCCCTATATATCCCCCCTCCCCTGGCTACCTATACTGCCCCTGCCCCTGCCCTGGTTTATTTTTCTGCCCCTGCCTGCCCTGGTATATATTCCCCCTCCCCTGGCTCCCTTTTACTCCCCCCTTTGCCCTGGCTTAAAAATGCCCCTCCCCGGGAAAAATAAAATGCCCCTCCCCGGCTATATACTGCCCCTGCCCGGGCCCTTGCCTAAAACCCCCCCTTCCCCCCCTGGCTATATACTCCCCCCTTTCCTGGCATATACTGCCCCTCCCCTGCCCTGGCTTTTAAAATCCCCCTGCCCTGGCTTTTAAAATCCCCCTCCCCTTGGTTTGGCCTTTTAATGCCCTGCCCTGGCTGCCTATATCCCCCCTCCCCTGGGCCTATAATACCCCTTTGTCCTGGCTATTTAATCCCCCTCCCCTGGCAAATTTACTCCCCCCTGCCCTGGTATATTTGCCCCTTCCCTTTGGCTCCCTATAAAAAGCCCGTACTGGCTATTTTATGCCCGGGCCCCTGCCCTTGCTATATACTGCCTCTGCCCGGGCGCTATATATCCCCCTGCCCTCCCCCTGGCTTTTACTCCCCCCTCCCCCTGGCTACTTACTCCCCCCTCCCCTGGCTATTTTACTGCCCCTCCCTTGCCCTGGCTATAAAAAATTTTTTGCCCCTCCCCCTGGATATACTCCCCCTGCCCTGGTTTATATACTCCCTCCTCCCCCGGGTTTCTAAAAGGGCCCCTCCCCCGGGGCTACTGTTTCCCTTTCCCCTGGATATATTTCCCCCTGCCTGGTTTTAAAATCCCCCTCCCCTGGTAAATACTCCCCCTGCCCTGGTAAGGGTCCCCTCCCTTGGTACCGATCCCCTCCCCTGGCCCTAAGGGATACCCTCCCCTGGGCTATATGATGCCCGGGCCCTGGCAAACCTATGCCCTCCCCTGGCTACCTAGCCTTCCCCTGGTACCTTTCCCCTGCCCGGGGTTCCCTTTTCCCCCCTGCCCTGGCTACCTTTACCCCTGCCTGGCTACTGATACCTCCCTGGCTACCAAATCCCCTCCGGGGGCTTTTTTTGTTTCCCCTCCCCTGGCAAACTGATCCCTCCCTGGCTCCCTTTACACTGGCTATATAAATCCCCTGCCCGGGTTTTACTGTTTACCCTGCCTGGCTACCTATCCCCTCCTGGCTATATGATCCCCTTTCCCTGGCTACTGATCCCCGGGCCTGGCTCCCTATAAAATGGCTAATGATGCCCTGCCCTGGCAAACTGATACCCTGCCTGGCTACCTCCCCCCTTTGCCGGGCCCATATGATTTGCCGGCCCTGACTACTGATCCCCTCCCCTGGTTTACCATTTTACTGTCGGCTATATGATCCCCTTTTCCCCTGGATACTGTTTGCCCTGCCCTGGCTATTGTTTTCCCTGCCTGGTACCTATACCCGGGCCGGGCTATTTGAGGGGGCCCCCTCCTCCCTGGCTAATGATACCCTCCCGGCTATATGATACCCTGCCCGGGCTACCTATACTTTGCCATGGCTATTTGATCCCACGGCCTGGCTATTTTTACATTTGTTTGGCTATATAAATCCCCTGCCCTGGTACTGTTTGCCCTCCCCTGGTCCCTGATACCCTCCCTTTGGCTACCTACCCCCTTTCCCCCCGGGCTATATGATGCCCTCCCCTTTTGGAAAACCTTACCCTGCCCTGGTCCCTTATAATAGAATTTCCCCCTTACCTAAAACACTGTTGGCTGCCTATAATAGCCCTGCCTCCCCTTTTAACCTTGCCCTGGTGTATACACTGTCTCCCCTGCCTATAAAAATTGTCCCTGTCTGCCTAAAAGTGTCCCTGCATGCCTGTTTCTGGCCCTGCCGGTTGCATACGGGCCCCTTTGTGCCTAATACTGGCCCTGCCTACCTACATAGGGCCCCCTGCTCCCTAATGGGGGTCTACCTATTTACTTTGCCACTTATCTGATTTTTTTTTAATTTCAAATTTTTTTAGGGGTCTAACTACGCTTTTTGGGGAATTGATGGGAAAAGTGGGGAAAAGAGGGGGAGTCTAAGATGTATTTGGGGTTTAAATTCCCAAGGGAGGGAAAAGTGACCGGGGAAAGAAGACTTTGCATGCTGTACGGACAGAGAAGAAATTGGGAAGGGAAACGACTCATCGGGGAAAAAAAGTCATGGGGGTTTGTGCCGAAGAAAAAAAGGGGAAAAGGGAGAAAAACCCCCTTTCAGAGTTAAAACGTACCCTGGGGAGTCTTGCTTTTACTTCTGTGTTGAATCAGTGTTATTCATTTTGAGGGTTGACCTGACAAATGGGGTTTGTAAATTTGGTGGGGTTTTGTAGGTTATGTTGGTCCCTTATGTAGTGTCAGTGCGGGTTTGCCCCTGATTTAAAAAGCAAGTGCAAAATTGACTCTGTGATGAGGGGTTTCTCTCCCACCATGTTTCTTTTTCTTGCTTGGTGTGGGGAAACCCCCCTTCCCCCCCCCCCCCCCCCGGGTTTTGGTGCATTTTTTAAAGCGTTTTTTTGTGCGAAATTTTCCAGCTTTAAAACTGCTTGCCTTTTGCAAAAAAACGCCCCAAAAAAACCACATCAAAAATGAAACCAAAAAGGGCCCCGTGGGGATAAGCCCCCTTTATAGTTTTTTGGGGTTTTTTTAGACGTGGGGGGGTGCGGGGAAAAAAGGGGGACTTTTTTTAAGGGGATTTGTGTGTGGGTGCTGGAGGTTTTTTCCCAGGGCTGATTTTTTTTCCCAGTCCGGGCCTGCTTTATCCCCCTATGTTTCAAAAGGAACTCAGTTTCCCTTCCCCTTATCATAAAAACCCTATATATCAAGAGTCAGCTTTCTTCTCTAACTTTATAACCCTGTATATCACAGAGTTTGCTTCTCCCCCTCTTCCCTTCCTGCTCTAGTTTAAAAGTAGCATAAACCCCCTGAAAAGCCCCCTTTTTAAGGCTGTAAATTGCCCACTCCCAAATTTATACACTTACTTTTTAAACATATTTGGCTGCCCATTGCTAGAAAAAGAAAGTGGTTAGTGATCTGTGTGTAAAGGGGACCTAACTGATCATTAAACCTTTGATACTTAAGGGTGCTTTCCCCTGGAAGGGAAAATTTTAATGGTTGGCTTCCCCGACCGGTATTCGTCCCTGTTTTGCGGCTGTCCCCAGGGGCCGCAGGGGGGGGGGATTTTTCCCTCTGCGATGAGGGGGGGTAAACCCCCCTCCCCCCTTACATTAAAAGCACTTTTTCCCGTCCAAAAAAACCGGCCGGAAGATTGTGTTGTAAAAATGTTTTTGGGGGGAAAAAAAACTGCCAGGGGAAAAACCTGTGAAATTGGGGGAATGCTCCCCACAGGTTTTCCATAGAGAAAAATTTGGGTGTCATTTTTGGTGTTTTTTAGGCGGTCTGCAAAAACGCAAAACCGCCTGAAAAAACTTTCCGGGGAAAGTGGTTAGTGGGGACAGGGCCCCTAAAGATCAGGGGAAAAAAATTTTTTAGCACTATACAGTTTTTTTTGTTTACCCAAATTTAAATTTGAAAACCAAAATTTGGATTTTTAAAACAAGAAGTCTCATTTTTTCCCCTTAATTGTACCCTCCAATTATATCTTTTTCCCTGGTTTTCCCTTAAAAAAAATTTCCTTATTAAAAACGTAATGTTTGATCCCCCCAAAAAAAAACTAGGCTCATGATAAAAAGTTTTTGTTTGTAAAAATTTTTATTTTGGGCGTGTTGGGGCTATTTGGGAAAATTCTTTATGTTTTTTTTCAATAAGACACAATAGGTTGTTTTTTTTATTGTATAATAAAGATATATTTTATAGGTATGTTTTTACTTTCCCTTTTAATTTTGATAGGCTTCTCCCTTTCTGTGAAATATTTTTGTCAGGCCCGTTACATTTAAATTAGCCCCTATAAAGATGAAACGGCTTTATTTTTATAAATCCTTTGTAGCCAAAAGGCGAATGCTTTGTCTTCTGACATTTTTTTTTTTAAAGTCTAATTAAATTAAAAAAATACTTTTTTAAAAATTTTGGGGTTTAGAAACACCACTTATTGCATATGTGTGAAAGTGCCTTTATTATTTTTAAAGACGATAAAGTGATTTCAAGGTAAAAAAATTATTTTTTGAAGGCGGGGCATATAAAAAAAGAACAAAGGGTTTAAAAAAAAGGCCCCCTTTCTATGCTGTTTTCATATAAAGCCCCTTTGGAAAAAATATATTCCTTGGGGGGGAAATTTTGTACTATGTGGGTTTTCTTGCCCCCCAACCCAAAAAAATGGCCCGGGGCCTTGCTCTATCGCTAAGTTGATCCTTTTGAATTTTTGGTTTTTTGAAGACTACATGTTTTATCCTTTTTCCCCATGAAATGGTCAAAATTTAATTTATGGCCCCTTCATTTTTTTTCACCCTCCAAAGGCTAAAAACTTTTTTTTTTTTCCCATTTGCATGGGAATAAAAACATTGAGGGATTGTTTTTTGTGGGACAAGATGTACTTTGAAATTTTAAATGGAAAAAATCAAAGGGGGGAGAAAGGGTAAAAAAAACCCCCATATGTCTGGGAAGTTTTAAAAGTTTTTAAAAAAAACTAAAATTTTTTTTTATATCTTTTAAAAGGGGTTTTTTTTTGCCACGATGTAATGTTGACGTGGGATCCTCCAAAATGGGTATTTAATCACTTTTCTAAATATATGTCATTAAAAAAAGTGAAGCCTGTGAGAGCTACAGCCTTCCTTACATGCCCTTAGTTTCCTGACAGTTTACATTAGACAAGACCAGGAGCTGACAGGAGCTGATCTGACCACGCTTGCAATGTTTGCACTTCTTATCTGATGGCAGGGAGCATGAACCAGCTTTGAAGGGACTGGGGAGAAAAGATCCTGTGTCTGCTGTATGGAGAATCCACTGGTTGTAATGTAATTATCTGAGTAAACATGAAGACGCTCCTTGGCTCCCTGCTCAGCCTTCCTACCTCTCCCCTGCATCAGTTTGTGAACAAATGAAATAACGCTGCCTGCTCGGAGCTTATCTTTTCTCTTGAGCAGATAAGAGGGAGAAACAAAACCCATCGAGCTTGTGCACAATACAGTTATTCTCTGTGGATTAGCCAAACATGTTTGCTCAACTACAGAGCGTGCATGTGAGGTGGAGCAATGACATCACAGAGGAGGTACTTGTTTTTTTTAAACACAGAAACACAACACCCCTTTTTTCAAGCCTCAAGAGGGGAGTATCAGCCTGTTAGATAAGGAACTCAATTCTTGGCAAAACCCCTTTAACTTTGCGTTGCAGCACCATTTTCTGTGACTAATAACTTTCTTGTTTTTGGATATATTTAGCTGAGTCAGGGTGCTTTTTTGTGGCTGATGTAGTTTTTGTTGATACCATTTTGGGATACATGCAACTTTTTGATCACTTTTTATTCCAATTTTTAGGGGATGTGAAATGACAAAAAAAACTGCAATTTGGAATTTGTTTCTTTTACAGTGTTCTGCATACGGGATAAGTGATTTATTTAATATTTAATAGATTGGACTATTACAGATGCGACGACACCAATTATGTGTTGCCTTTTTATGTTTTTATTCCTTTATTTGTAAAACGGCAAAAGGAGGGTGTTTTGAAATTTGAAAATGTTTTATAATTTTTTTATACTTTAAAAAAAAAATATATAATTGTTTTTACTTTAACTTGCAGTCCTAATAGGGTAATTGAACCCCTAGGGAGCTTAATCAATTGACACCCTTCTGCATAATATAGATAATGCAAAAGGGTGTACCGCGATGCTGGTTCTTTTACTTCCTGTCTGAGGCAGGAAGTAATAGAAACAGTTACATAGTGGCTACGGAGGCCTTTATTAGGCTGCTAGCTGCCATGGTATCCATTCTGAATGAGCACCAGTATGTCAAATGTTGGTAAGGGGTTAACCACCACTGATCTCAATAAGAGTTTAAAGGTATATTCATGTGGGATTTTAAAATAGATTTACTATTTTGGATTTAGGTGTGGAAAATGTCACACTCATAGCAACTGTAATTAAAAATTGCAAATGCAGAAATCTGTAGCAATTCCACCTCAAAATCTGTAAAACTTAAAGAAGTTTTCTCACCATGCAGTTTCACAGAGCTTCCGTGTGAACATACGCTTTTGTGATGCGTGTCTGGGTCCGTCTGAATGGACCCAGACACGCATCTAACAAATAGTAGTGTGTTTAGCACTACTGGCAATGTGAAATACGCATTGGTGTTCACATGAGTGATCGCCGATGCGTGTTTGCATGGCATCTGTCAGATCCGTCTTTCGGATGCGCTCCAAGAAATGACATGTCAATTCTTGGATCACATCCGCAAGACGGTCCCGACAGACGCGATGCAAACACGCATCGGCGATCACTCGTGAACACCAATGCGTATGTCACATTGCCAGTAGTGCTAAACACACTACTAATTGTTAGATGCGTGTCTGGGTCCATTCAGACGGACCCAGACACGCATCACAAAAGCGTATGTTCACATGGACACAAGATGCCGTGTGAACATACCCTTAGGGCTTGTTCACACGGCGTTTTTATGATCCGTTTTACGGATCCGTTTTACGGATCCGCAAAACTGATCAAACAATTGTCAGTGTGATTAACATTGAGTTGAATGGCAAAAGCGCATCGCTGTTCCCACAGGAGATCAGCGATGCGCTTTTGAGAGCTCTCCTGCACTGCGCTTTTCGCATCCGCTTTAAGAATTGACATGTCAATTCTTCTTGCGGTTTACGCAAGTGAAAGCCCATAGGAGATAATGGAATCCGCTTTTGGCACCTGTCCAAAAGCGCTCCACACTCCGGGTACTTATCAGCTGCGCTTTGCATCCTGAAAGCGGATGCGAAAAGCGCACTGGGAGGCTGGACGGGGATCGCTGGAGAGGTGTGCAGCGGCAGCGGGAGCGCAGGTGAGCAGCGGGCGGCGGCAGCGCAGGTGAGTGGCGGCAGCGCAGGTGAGCGGCGGCAGCGCAGGTGAGCGGCGGGCGGCGGCGGCAGCAGCGGGCGGTGGGAGCGCAGGTGAGCGGCGGCAGCAGCGCAGATGAGCGGCGGGAGCGCAGGTGAGCGGCGGTGACAGTGGAGGAGCTGCGGGGCTGACATATAGTGGAGGAGCTGCGGGTCTTTTAAATGAACGGAGGAGCGGGTCTTTTAAATGAACGGAGGAGCGGGGCTTTTAAATGAACGGTGGAGCGGGGCTTTTAAATGAACGGAGGAGCGGGGCTTTTAAATGAACGGAGGAGCGGGGCTTTTAAATGAACGGAGGAGCGGGGCTTTTAAGTGAACGGAGGAGCGGGGCTTTTAAATGAACGGAGGAGCGGGGCTTTTAAATGAACGGAGCTGCGGGGCTTTAAAATGAACGGAGCTGCGGGGAGGGAGAGAGAGAGATTTTTTTTTTCTTCTTCTTCTTTCAAAAAACGCATCCGGAAAGCGGATGCGTAAACAGCAAGTGAAAAAGGATTCAAAACGGATCCAAATAAAGTATCCAATGCTGCGTTTTGCGGATCCGCTTTCCGGATACGCTTTTCAAGTGCCAAAAACGGATCCGTAAAGAGGATCCAAAACGCCGTGTGAACAAGCCCTTAGACTCACACTGCCTGGTTAGGCTGTGGGTGGGTCATAGTAGTAACTGACACATGAGCTCTGCTGTTCCTAACCAATTCTGACACTGTGACATGACTACTGGAATTCTGTAAAGTCTACGAGGCTATAGAGCTCTAAAGAGTGAAAGCTTTTCATTTAGTAAGGTAAACAAATTCCATTGCTTGAGATAAGACTCAGCAGGGAGTGACTCACCATGGACGGACTGAGTGACTGACAGCAGCTTAGAGCAATGAGAAACAAGAGACAGAGCAGGGAGAGGTGGTCGGTACCAGAAAAACGTATATGCTCTAAGAGAAAATAAAATCTTCTTTATCTCCTCTCCAATGCAGAATCAAAACCACAATGTATTTGGTAATAGTCTTCATTAACCTTTCCCTACTTGTTAAAAACTAATCATTGTAGTGTAAAAACACCTTTAAAATAAATTACAGATTTGTTGGGTTAATTAGCTGAAATTTTATCCCAAAACATAGCATTGTATCTCTTAAATAAGTCGACATGATGCAGATTCAAAATATGCACGACAGGTAAATTTCCGTGCCAGTTCTAAATTAAATTTTTCTGTAAAAAAATCTGTAGTGTATTTGTGCAATGTGTATATAAGCTAAAGGGGTTTTCCATGATTAGAAAAACATGCTTGCTTTCAGGAAGAAACAGCGACATTTATGACAATTGGTTGTGGGTGGTATTACAGCTCAGCCTTGTTCGATAGACATGGTGCAATTTTTGGAGGAAGGCAGCCAGGTTTTCTAGTTGTGGACAACACTTTAAACTATAAATTCATATTATCTAACAGAATCTGTAAATATCAATGAGCAGAGCTAGATACAAAAAATTAGTGTTATTCTGGCAAAATTAGGTATTTGGACTTGCCTGCACAAGATTTTGATCTGCTTTGGATTTCAGCTAATATAGCCTTTCAACATTTATATGTCAGAAAACTCCAAAATATGAACATAATAGAAGGCTAATCAATTTTTTCTATATTATTGTTATTTAAACACATATATAAACCACTCATATCTACTACTGTAACATGATTTATTTAGATTGTAATTACTTTGTACAAAATGTGTGTCAGTTGTAGGCACTCACGCACGTTCAGCCGCCATCTTGGCCAATCTCGGGGGCTACTAAGCTCATGGATCGCCATCTTTAGTAAACGGTTACGGCATACATGTCACATGGAATACATATTTTATTTCAAAACTGGCCTTAGCCAGCTTTATTCTTCCAGCACAGAACTAAGTGCAGAAAAAAAATAAATTGTAGGTCGTCTAGCCACTAACTAAACACAAAGGGCGACATATATGGTTTACGACGCTTAGACGCCAATTTTAAAGCGCATAAGAATAATGTAGAATGCGCCTGATTTAGGACCCTGCTCTTCTGCAGGTCATAAATCCGGTGCATTCTAACGCTGAAACGACAATTCTGGCTCAGGTAAACTACTCAGGTAACCAGTGGTTTACCTGTTCCAGCAGTAATGCGCCTGGAATTGCCGTAGCAAAGCTATAAATCTATAACTTCGTACTGTTCTAGTGCGCCCCACCTAAAACTATAGCGAACAAGACTGTGCTAGATGTCGGGCTGAAAAGACGTCAGACTTCTGGCGCAGCCCCATTCATACATGTCGCGCAAAGAGTCCCTATCTATCTGTGGTCTTGGCCTACTGCCAAGCTCCACAAACACTAATGTTTGCCAGTGTTGGCAGCCTCCCACAGTCTCCAACTTCTGGCAGTGAACCACCCTCTTCTGGTGTCTTGAGTAAGAGGCTTTTAAGGTCTCTGGAGACCTGCCAAAAGCCCTTGCTGAAAGTTCATCTCTCTTACCAATATCAAAAGAGCAATGTATTTGGTAATAGTCTTCATTTACCTTTCCCTACATGTTGAAAGGTAATCATTGTAGAAAGAAAACCCATTTAACTGTAGATTATGACTTTAGGATTGCATGCTGCACCTTTCCCTCTTTGTATAACCATACAGTTTTGGATGCTTTCTTTTAGCTGTCCAATGAATTGGAGAAGAAAGTTATGGAGCAACCACTTGAAAAAGAGGAAGAGATCAGGTACGCCTCTGTCTGATAAATATGTTGTTACTCATGAGGAAAGGTTTATTATTAATCTTTTAATATAATGACTAGAGATAAGCGAGCGCTAAAAAGTTTGAGTCGAACTTTGAACTTTGAGAAGTTCGGTTCAAAGTTCGGGTCGAACTCGAACTTTGAACCCTATTAAAGTCAATGGGAAATAAGTTCGGCTTAATTTTTATACCTATACAGGTGAGGAGAAGCTATAATTACCATCCTATCGAGGCACATTGTGCACTGAGGCACATAACATATCATTACAAAATTATGTAATGCGCCTATCACGTATAAACTTGTAATGATATGTTATGCGCCTCCGTGCGCAATCCGCCTCGATAGGCGCATTACATACTCTACCAATCGCGGCACATAGCTTATCATTGGAAGTGTATGCAATGCGCCTATCGAGGTGCATTGCGGACGGAGGAGCATAACATAGCATTACAGGTTAATATGTGCTAGGCGCTTTACATAAACTTGTGATGATTTGTCATGCGCCTCTGTGCACGGTGTGCCTCGATAGGCGCATTACATACTCTACAAATCAAATTAGCGCAAATCGCGGCACATAGCATATCATTGGAAGCATATGTAATGCGCCTATTGAGGCACATCGCACACAGAGGTGAATAACTTATCATTACAAGTATATGAAATGCGCCTAACACATACACTTGTAATGATATTATGCGTTAGACGCATCTCATATACTTGTAATGATATGTTATGCGCTTCCGTGTGCGATTTGCCTCGATAGGCGCATTACATACGCTTCCAATGATATGCTATGTGCCGCGATTTGCGCTAATCACGGCACATAGCATTTCATTGGTAGCGTATGTAATGCGCCTATCGAGGCACATCGCGCACGCATGGCGCATAACTTATCATTAAAAATATATCAAAAGCGCCTAACACATATATACTTATAATGATATGTCATGTTCCTCCATGCAAAATGCGCCTCGTTAGGCGCATTACATACATTTCCAGTGATAAGCTATGCGCCGCAATTTGCGCAATGCGCCTTTTTAGGCGCATTATGTTTACTATGCAAGGTATACTTGACGGCAGATTTTTTAGAGGAACGTACTTTCAGGCGGACTTTACACTGATTTAATGTGCCTAAAAGCTATTAAAATAGCATGTTGAATGCGATGTAGAACACGAACATTTACTTGAACAAACAGTAAAATGTTCGTTTCGGCTCGAGTTCTAAAAAATCGTGAAGTTCGACTCAAACTTAACTTTTCTCAAACAGTTAGATCAACAGTAATAAAGTCACATATGCTGGCTTGTTGAGTGTTATCCAGTAATATCATAGAGTAAATGACCAGTAAGAAGCTAAGAGCTATCAAAAGCCCAGGAGAATGGACATTACTTATTAAGTTTATTGACATAATACATTGATACAGCAGGAGGGAACTTCTAGATTTCGAAACATTTCTGCAAATTTTGTTTTCTGTAAACCACTGGTCAGTTTTCTTCTGATTCGCTCTAAACACTAGGAGAAGCTACTGCCAGTTACATGTTCAAAGAAAATGTATTATTATGTATTTTGTGATGGCCATAGAAATTTGTCAACATGATAAATTCTCAAAAGATTTTAATGGGGTATTCCCATCTCATTGATTGGCTTTAGAAGTGTATGCTGACGTAAATAAAGACTATTACCAGATAGATTGCTGTTCTGGTTTTGCTTCCTTTGAAAGTTAGGCAGTTTTGCTTGTTTACAGAAGGTTTCCTAGGCTGCCAGATGTCACTCCCTGCTGTGTCTTATCAGCAGCACAGGAAGCTAGTTTATCTTTCTTACTGACAAACATTAACCCTTAAAGGTTGTGTAGCCTTTGCCCTTCTGTTAAAACCCCTTCATCAGCAATATCCCTCTAACAGGCTAAGCTATGAAGCTGAAATGGCCATTAGTACTGTAAAACCACCCACCGCCTAAAACAAAGATGGCTGTAAAGAGCAAGCTCTGTTAAATAGCCTGATAAAAAAACAAAAAAAAATTCTTAAGCATCAGATCCCCCAGAATAAAAAGCTTTAAGAGGGCATCTAGACAAAGACTATCAAGTGCGGAAAACCTTTTTAAACACAGTCAAAGGTGTTAATAGATACAAAGCAGAAAAAAGCAAATAGGCAAGGGTCCAGAAAAATATTTGTGACTTAGTCCTTAAAAAGCTCAAGTAGCGGTTGTGTGCTGGTAGGCAGTCAATGGTGTTATAGGTGTTCCACTGTGCACATAAACGTACCCAGTCCTTTTTTTATTTTTTTACCACCCTTATACACTCACCGGCCACTTTATTAGGTACACCATGCTAGTAACGGGTTGGACCCCCTTTTGCCTTCAGAACTGCCTCAATTCTTCGTGGCATAGATTCAACAAGGTGCATGGGCCCAAAGAGTGCCAAGAAAATATTCCCCACACCATGACACCACCACCACCAGCCTGAACCGTTGATATAGGCAGGATGGATCCATGCTTTCATGTTGTTGACGCCAAATTCTGACCCTACCATCCGAATGTCGCAGCAGAAATCGAGACTCATCAGACCAGGCAACGTTTTTCCAATCTTCTACTGTCCAAATTCGATGAGCTTGGGCAAATTGGGAGCCTCAGTTTCCTGTTCGTAGCTGAAAGGAGTGGCACCTGGTGTGGTCTTCTGCTGCTGTAGCCCATCTGCCTCAAAGTTCGCCGTACTGTGCATTCAGAGATGCTCTTCTGCCTACCTTGGTTGTAACGGGTGGCTATTTGAGTCACCTGTTGCCTTTCTTCAGCTCGAACCAGTCTGCCCATTCTCCTTTAACCTCTGGCATCAACAAGGCATTTCTGCCCACAGGACTGCCGTTCACTGGATGTTTTATCTTTTTCGGACCATTCTCTGTAAACCCTAGAGATGGTTTGTGCGTGAAAATCCCAGGAGATCAGCAGTTTCTGAATACTCAGACCAGCCCTTCTGGCACCAACAACCATGCCACGTTCAAAGGCACTCAAATCACCTTTCTTCCCCATACTGATGCTCGGTTTGAACTGCAGGAGATTGTCTTGACCATGTCTACATGCCTAAATGCACTGAGTTGCCGCTATGTGATTGGCTGATTAGAAATTAAGTGTTAACGAGCAGTTGGACAGGTGTACCTAATAAAGTGGCCGGTGAGTGTATTTGTCCCTGTGTCAAGACATATCCATCTAGTATACATCAAAATAGTCCAATATCGCAACTGATCTGTGCACAAATACAACAGGTAACATGATTTGTTTAAACTCAGATTTTATTACATGTATGATGATGTTTGTTACAGACTTATTCAGGGGCGTTGCTAGGGTCTTAAAACATTCGGGGCACGGGCCCTTTGTTAGCGGTGAGTGTAAGGAACAGCCGCTGTCCGCTATGCATAGAGTGGGCTCAGCGTGTGAGCCCGCTTTATACATCCTTCATGCCATTTAGATGTTCAGGGACATCCATATGGATGAAGGGGATAATTAAACCCCGCTACTAGCTTCCAGCAGCAGAGACTCTGCTCTTGACTCCCTTACTGATGGTCTCCCACCACATACCCCATCCTCCCAGCCCACGGCCCCCAGCATTGTCCCACTCCACCCCCTGCTGGGGAAACAAAATATAGGTTGCACCCTCATTTTCTTCCCCAAAATTTGGGGGGGACAAAAGTGCCCCTTAGTTGAACAATCGGGATATGGGTGAGTAGTTTAACCCTAAATGACACACTGTTTTCCATTTTTTTTTCTTCTTTTTTTCCCATAACCCTTTTTTTTTTATTTTTGTTGATAGAGCCGTGTAAAGGCTTATTTTGTGCAGGATAGCAGAATTTTTACTGTACCTTTTTTGGGAATTTGTTTTTTTTATCACCTTGTATTCCAAATTTTATGAGGCAAAGTGTATAAAAAAAACGGTAGTGTTTTTTAATTTTTTTTTACAGCACTTACTGTGGGGCATAAACACGATTACGCAAAACCCAATTCATACATTTAATTTGCCATAACTTTTTTTTGGTATGTTTGAGGCTCATGGGACTTTTTGATTGTTTTTTTTCAAATTTTTTGTAAGTGGGATGAACAAAAAATTTTTTTTTTTTTAAAACAAAAAATTTAGCAGTGTTCATGGAGGGGGTAAAAATTCGTTTTATAGCACTGGGGGGATAGCACACGGTGATGCCAAAAAATGTGTACTTTTTTTTTAAATTTTTCATTTCCAAGCTTTGAATGGGGTTTAAAAGGGATATGTGTTTTTTTTTATTTTTTTTTTTTTCACTTATTTTTTGCTTGACCATTTTAAAAACATCAGGGGTTATCTCACGCGATGGCCCCCCCCCCAGTGTTACACACGGGAACAGTTATCACAAAGTAACACACAGTAAATACTGGACATGTTTATATTTTCCGGGTTTTTAAGAATAATATTATTTTATACACAACACCAATATTTTACACATTTAATACCGTATATCTGATTAAAGCCGCCCGAGTATAAGCCGGGCACCTATTTTTGCCAAAAAAGGGGGAAAAGCTTATTGACTCGAGTATAAGCCTGGGGGGAAAACGCAGCGGCTACTGAGAATTTTAAAAATAAAAATGATACCCTAAAAATTCAGGGGCGTTTAATGTCCCCCATAGGCAGGTTAGGCTGGTATGGGCAGTTTAATGCCCCCCATAGGGGTATAGGCTGGTAAGGCAGTTTAATGTCCCCCATAGGTATGCGGGTATAGGCGTTTATGTCCTCCTAGGGCAGGTATAGGCAGGTATAGGTCTTTTATAGGCGGTTAGGAAGCTATAGCCCCCTTGGCGGTATAGGCAGGAAATTGCCCCCATGGGGCAAGTTTAGGCAGGTACAGCCCCCCTAGGGTGGGTTATAGGCAGGTACAGTCCCCCTAGGTGGGTTATAGGCAGTACAGTCCCCTAGGAGGTTATGGCGGGGTCGCCCCCCTAGGTGGGTTTTTAGGCAGGTCAGTCCCCCCCTAGGTGGGTTTAAAGGGAGGTACGTCCCCCCTAGGTGGTTATAGGCCCGGTACATCCCCCTAGGTAGGTTTAGCCAGGTACAGCCCCCCTGGGTGGTTATAGCCAGCCGTCCCCCTGGTGGGTTATACCCCAGGTACAGTCCCCTAGGTAGGTTTTGCAGGTAACCCCGGGGGAAAGGTTATAGCCGGTACAGTCCCCTGGTGGGTTATGGGGCAGGTACGGCCCCCCTAGGTAGGTTATAGGCGGGTACATCCCCCCTGGGTAGGTTATAGCCGGGTAAACCCCCCTAGGTAGGTATACCCAGGTACAGTCCCCCTAGGTAGGTTATACCCAGGTACGTCCCCCAGCAGGCTAGGCGGGTAAAAGCCCCCCTAGGTAGGTTATGGCGGTCGCCCCCCTAGGTGGTTATAGGCAGGTAAGTCCCCTGGGAGGTTAACCCGGGTACAGCCCCCCATAGGCAAGTTAGGGGAAGGTACAGTCCCCTAGGTAGGTATACCGGTCAGCCCATAGGTAGGTTATAGGGTACAGTCCCCATAGGCAAGTTATGGCGGTACAGCCCCCCTAGGTAGGTTATAGCCGGTCAGCCCCCCTTGGCAAGTTATAGGCAGGACGCCCCCCTGGGCGGCATGGGCGGTCAGTCCCCAAAGGTGGGGTTTAGCCATTCCCGTCCCCCATAGGCAATTATAGGCGGGTACAGCCCCCCGGCAAGTTATAGGCGGGTTAAAGTCCCCTAGGTGGGTTTAGCCGGTACAGTCCCCTGGGGGGTTATGGGCAGGTCACCCCCCAGGTAGGTTATACCCGGTCGCCCCCCTGGCGGCATAGGCGGATTTTTAAAATTAAAAAAACAATCATTTACCGGGTCCCCGTCTCCTTTCCCCCGGGCGCTTGCTGCTCGCCGCCCGGCCTCCCGCGCGCTCCCCAGTTTTTCCCCGGCACAGGGGGGTGAATATCGGGCCGCGCAGCAGCGTGATGACACACGCTCCCTGTGCGGGAGTCCGGGCGGCCGCGATTCTGGGGTCCCCCGGGGGCCCTGCGGACACGGAGCGCTCGCCTGTGCCCTGCAGGGGGTTCTCTTCACCATATGCGCTCCGGAGAGTCGCATTTGGGTAAGGGATGCGGACAGTGCCGGGGCCGCGCAGCGCCCGGAAACTGTGCGCTCACCGGCCTTCAGCTTTTTCCCTCCCTGGGGACGCATATAACTGAAGCGCCCCTGTCGGCGCCGGGCCATCGCAGGCCCGAGTGCCGACAGTGACTCGAGTATAAGCCGAGGGGGGATTTTTCAGCCCATTTTTGGGCTGAAAAACTCGGCTTATACTCGAGTATATACGGTATATATATACACACACATGTACTTCACACAGGGACAGTATATACATGTATAATACTTATCTGGGTGTTACATTTGAGTATATACTGTCCCTGTGTGAAGTACATGTGTGTATATATATATAGTGGTGTAGTGTGTATATAAATATATATATATACTGTAATATACACACAGGAACAGTAAAAACACAAGTCCAGTATTTACCTGTGTGTTAATTTGTGTATATACTGTCCCTTGTGTATATTTCAGTATATATATTTATATTTATATACACACTTTCACTACTATATATATATAGATATATATATATATATATATTATATAAAACACATTTCACACACGTGTACTTCACACAGGGACAGTATATACTCAAATTTAACACCCAGATAAGTATTTAAACATGTATATACTGTCCCTGTGTGAAGTACACGTGTGTGTTGGTGTGTGGGGTGTGTATATATATATAAATATATATATATATATATATATATCTATATATATATATATTATTATATTATTATATTATAAAATATAGTGGTGTAGTGTGTATATAAATATATATATATATATACTGTAATATACACACAGGGTCAGTATATACACATGTCCAGTATTTACCTGTGTGTTACATTTGTGTATATACTGTCCCTATGTGTATGTATATACTAATATACTGTACCTCTGTGACACAGGTCCAGTATATGAGCATAGACATGTGAGGTGGAGGCATAGCCCTCCATCCTGCCTCAGGACATACCTTATGCAGGGTCAATGTCACGGGGGCCCCCTAGAGTTTCCCCGGGGGCGGGTTTAGGTGCGGGGGAAAGCCCTTGAGGAAACCGAAACTCTTTTGGGGTTTAAAATTGTGTTGGGGCCGACGACCCCTGCTCAGGAGCCTTTTCGGGAAGCAGGCGGGGAAAACCTTGGCTGTCGGTGCTGTAGCCCCCGGGGGGGGGGCCCCTGTGCAGGGTCCCACATAAGAGGAGGGGCTGTCTCATGTCCTGAGGTGCTGAGGCTCTGGAGGTGGGCGGAGTTTTTCACTGCAGCGGCAGAGGGGTTTAGGAGACAAATTTATTCGGGGAAGATGGTTTTCATACGGGGTTCCCTGCCCAAATGATGTGTTTAGCGTTTGCCCCTGGACTTTTTTACGTTCTTTCTTGTTCCCATTTTGGGGAAATTTTTTCGGGAAAGAAAACACCCCGCGGAGCTGCTCAGCCTCCTTCATGACGGCGATGAAAAAATTTGGCACAGGAGAGAGAAGAACCCGGGAAAAACAAATTTGGTAATTGTGCAGAAGTTATAAAATAGAACCCCCTCAATTTTTTTGAAAGGTTTAGGGGAAAATTGGCGACGGAAGTTTTGGGAAAATTTTTTTATATGAGTGTATGTGGAAAAAATTTTCCCGAAAAAAAGGTACATTTGCTTTGAAAAAGGGGATTATTTTATTTGGATGAAAATTCGGTGCTTTTTAAATACCAAAAACATTCCATAATTAAGAGAAAGTTTTTCCCTTGTGACCGATTTCCTCTATCATTTCAGTTCTAAATGGGGACTCCCCTTAATAACTTAAAATCTTCTAATGGGGCTAATGATTTCCTAATTCCTTTAATATCTTTGACCATAATTTTTGCATTGGAAGCAACTTTTCCAAAAGTTTTTGTGACACATTCCCCTAAATGGGTTCCAACAGAGAAGGGACTTTTTTAAACGAAAAAATTATTCAAAAAATCTGTAAATGGTTTTAGTTTCAAACATTTTGTAGTATTCTGAATCTGTATTAAGGGGAATCTGTTACTTGGTCGACAGTTTTAACTTGGCCCATTCACATCACATTTATGCCCTTTTGCCCTGATATAATTGGAATTCCCTGAAAACTTTAAGCTATTGACCCATTTGGAAAATAGCCAAACGGTAATAATATGCTTTTATTTTTAGACAGAAAAGTTTGGGATCCCATGCAGTTGGCCTTAAAAAGTGTAATGTTTTGAAAGAAAAAGAAAAAGTACCCCAATTCAGACAATGTTGCCCTATAGATTTCTTATCTTTCCCCCCCCTTTTCACAGTTCTATCAGCTAACAGTTTTCAAGGTATCCCCAGTACCATGAACGGGGGTTATAAATGTGACGGAATAAACCCTAAGATTTAGGGGGGTTTTTAATGCAGCTTATTATTTTTCTACAACAGTATATTTCTGGAGATGAACTTTTTATGTATACAAACAAGTACAAAACATTTTATGTAAATTTTATACTTAAAATTTACAACCAATTGTTTTTTGATCTCGTAAGATGAATAATAAAGGGAAATCAGTTGGGAAAAGCTCCTTTAAGACCTATCAGGGAAGACACAAACAGGGCCCGGCCCGAATCACAAGAAACATCAAATATTTTTTGATGTGCCCTTCTTTAACTGTATCTGGATTAGCCCCCTCCCTTTATTTTATGAGCCGACAGAAAAAAACCGAGCCCTAATAACAAAATGTTTCATATTTTGCCCGATTTTGAATGCAAAGGGGAAAAAACCCGTGCTTATCATTACAGACAAAATACGAAAAATGGGGAATTTAAATTTCCAAAAAATCCGAGTACACTTACGTTTAAAAACTGATGGTTTCATGAATCCCGAGTAAAGGGGACTTGGCCCCCTTTTGCTGCATGGGGAAAAAATAGCAGGGCCCCAAAATTAAAGGGCAAATGCTCTAGGTCCAGTTACACCAGATGCAAAAAACCCCCGTAAATACATGGGAGATGCTTAAAAAATGCAACAATACCAAAAATTGCATAGGAAAACGATAAGAGGGTAACCATCTGAAAAGTTATCCCTTTTTGTGGGTTTCAGCTTATACCCCCACAAAAGAAATGGGGGAAAGCCCCCCAAAGATTAGAAGGTAATGACAAAATCTTGTACCCAAAAGCTCCCGTATTTTGGGGCAAAAAGAAAAACTGCTGGGAAAAAATTAAAATGGGGTATTAGTTGATGGATCACTGAACCCCAGCAGGGGCACCTGGCCCTTTTGCTGCATGGGAAAAGAAAACAGGTCCCGTTAATTAATGAGCAAATCTTGGGGGAACTAGTTTCACCCCCAGCATGCAAAAAAACCAAAGTATAATATATGGGGAGAGCTTAAAAATGCAACAATCCCAAATGGAATTGAATTTGTAAAAGGATCAGAGGGTAAGCCATTGACAGTTTACCATGCTGGGTTTCACTTATATCTCCCACAAAAGAAATGTGGGCAAGCTCCCAGCACTTAAAAGGCACCTGCACAAAATACTTGCCCCAAAGGCCCCCCAGTATTTTAGGGCAAAAGATAACTCCCTGGGAAAAATACAAAATATGAGGTATTAGTTTTTCAGTACAAACATTTCGCAGCTCGCAACCAACGGAAGGCTCCTCTCTTTTGCGAGCTCTCCCTATTAGGCCCGTTCACAGGCCCTTATTTTGCCGCGTTTTGGCCCGTACTGCCCGGATTTGCGTTCGTAGGGCGCCAACCCGCGGCGAAATTTACAGTAACCCAAGCTTATAGAAAACAGTGGGAATCCGTCCCCCTCCCCCATGGCGAATCCCCGGGGGAGGAGAAAATGACATACATTTTTTTGGCGCGGACGGCCGTAAACAATCATTGTTTTGGGGGCCGGGGGAGCGGCCCCCCCGCCCCCTTGGCCCCCCCCCTGTCCCGCCCCTTATTCACGGCGGATTTGACGCTCAATGGGCCCAAACCCGTCGGGAAAAAAGCCGTGGAACAGCCCTTAAAAGGGAAAAAAAAACAAAATCACAAAAAAATGGGCAAAAATTACCAAAAAATCACAGAGCTCACTTACAGCTAAAAGGTGAGGATACATGAATCCCAGCAGTAGGCGACTCTGGCCCTTTTGCTGCTGGGAAAAAGATGCGGTGCCTTTAAATTTAAATGAAAATGCTCTAGGTATATTTCAACCAGCAGAAAAAAAACCATTAGTAATGTAAACTTTCAGCAAGGTTTTTATTTTGGTCCCACCAAACCAAGGGAAACTGGGGCTGTGTAGATATGCCAAAAGGGTGTTTTGTGCTCAGAGAAACGCATGGAGAGAAAGCCCCAAAAAGATCAGGTTTATTCATTGTTTTTTAAATTACAAAATTCTTTTTGTAAAAAATTTATATTCATTCTTTTCAACCTTACTAAAAAAAACAGGGGCCCAGGCAATTGCGGCCCGTAAATTTTCCTCAAAAACACATAACTTTCCCAAACTCCAGAAGGCAAATCGTGCCTACTATCACTGATAGGAGAAGGCATATCACTAAAGTGATTGCAACTTTCGCAAAATGTTTAACCATTTTGGGTTTTACAAAAAATTTCTCCAAGGTTTTGTAGAAAGGTCATGTCCAGCAGTTTCCAAAATTTCTGATTACGCCCCTCCTTATTTTTTAAAGATGACAGCAAATGGTATCTGCTTCTTTTTTGTTTTTTCCCTTTAAAAAAAAAAGCCCCAGTTAATTTTTATGACCACTTTCGACTTTCAACGTTGGAAGTGCGAAAACTCATGAAGAAAGTGTTTGGTGGGTAAAATAAGGTGCATATAGGTTGTCTGCACAAAATTCCCTTTTTGCTGTTAGGGGTAAAGGGAAAATAAAGGGGGTATCAGAGTTGAAAAAGGGATGATTTTTCCTAAAAACTGTGAGTTCATGAATTTTTCCGTGCTGTGGTGAAATTACTGTAGGGGTCAAATGGCCCATCATGAATAAGTGACGTGGAAATGCAGAGCTCTACGTTTCCATTGATGTAGGTTGAATGTTTGCTTAAAAGGTGATCGAGGACAGACTGACCTTTTCAGTGGGCACTGATCACCCAAAAAGAAACCCTGGGGGTACCAAAAGTCAAAACCCAAAATCCAGTGAATCCACAGGCATGGGGCCCCAAAGCAATGGGGGGTCACTGCACTTCTGCTAGCAAGTTTCAAAGGTAGAAAAAGCTTTAATTTTTATGATTAGAAAAATTTGGACCCGTGATTGGGAAAGAAGAAGAATTTTTGAATTGTGGCTCCCCTCCCTGCTTTTGGGTTTTTATCTAAAAATGGGCTGTAGTCCTTTTCATGGATAAACCGCCGGCCCGTGTATTTTTTAATCAAATTCATGAATGCAAAATTTAGCCCAAGGAAGAAAGTCTTTAAAAATGTTCTCTTTTTAAAACCATTAAAAATGGTACAGTGTACAGCACAAAAAAGCACCCTTATGAGTTTCAGCGGTTATGCCCGCTCCCTTTTATGTGATCAGTTTTCTGCTTCATCAATGGATAGAGTTTGGTTGCAAATGAGCTATAAGAGAACAAAACTGCTTCCATTGCTGGGAAAAAACACAAGCTGCTGCTGGGGGGTTATGGTCTGGGGGAAAGTTTGTGGGGGGATTCTCTGGCCCCCTATCCATGAGGGCACTCCAACCCAAATTTTGGGTTAAACCCTACTTGCAGCTCATGTACACCCATCTGCTGTTTTTTTCACTGGGCGGAGGGAAACTATCTAGCTGCTGCCGTGTGCACGGGGGGTTACTTTGGTACGGGCTGTTGGTCATAATAATGTGAAAGTTGGAAACTTTCGGGAGCTCTGGAAAATAAAATAAAACTGTACCCCCAGCTTTACCAACATTTCTCATAAGAAAAACCCCCAATATAGGTGATGCCCCGTAGATTACAACACGGGAAAGGGTTTTTAAAAATGTTTTGAAAAGCAGAGAACAGCGGGTAGGCGGAGATTTTTTTTCCCTTGTTTTTTTTTCTTTATTAATGATGAGTGTTATGGAAACCCCTCCAAAGAAGGGAAATAAAGCGGGAAGCGAAAGAGACCTGGCTGAAGGAGCCCTTTGAAGAGCAAAAGCGATAGACATGGCAAAGAAAGTAAGAACAAAAAATAATCCCTCTTTTGCAGCCTGTCTGGGAAATTTTATATTCAAAAAGAAAACCAGACGTAACTTGTATAAAAAAGGGTTCGGGGTCTAGACTTTCTTTGTGCCCATAAAACCCAATCTGACTCCCCTTCATTTTTTTAAGGGCACTATATAAAAAAAAGGGGGTTTAGGGAAAAAAAAAAATTTAAAAAAATTTTTAAAAAACCCATTTCTAAAAGAATGAAAACTTAATCTTGTCACACCCTTACCCCTTAGAAGTGGCCAACATTAATGAAAAGCACTGTTTAAAAATTTGCTTCCCGACACCCCTGCATGTCACCTTCTATAGTCAGGGCTGACCCTAAGTGCTGGGGAATACAAGTGATGAAGCATGATGCTCTCTTAGCACCACTGCAATTCGCTCTAAAGGTAATCGAGGTTTACAGTCAATACACCATCGATGATCAGATATTAATGCCATGGCTTAACCAAGTTATTGATTCCCAAGGCAAAACAATGCCAAATGATTTTGTCATTATTCATGGCCCCTTTTTTACAAAAGATTTGGTCAGTATTTTCCTTAATTATTTAACCCTGTTTCCAACTTTTGACAAATGGTTACGTCATGATGTTAGTAAGAGAGTATCGAGCGGGCTCACTCACTGAGCCCACTCCATACCTGCCGGGTGTTCTCTGTTAACCCCTTAACGCAGAGGCCTATTTTTTTTTCACGTACGTTTTTCCCTCTGCGCCTTCCCAAAGTCATAATTTTTCATCTACATAGACATATGAGGGTTTTTATTTTGTGAATGGTGTCATTCATCATACCATAGAATATACTGGGAAACCATAAAAAAATTTAGAGTGGGTCAAAATGTGAAAAAAAAACGTACTTGTGCCGTGTTTGTGGGTGTTTTGCTTTTATGGAATCCAATCATCGGTAAAAACGATGTGTTATCTATATTCTACAGGTCGATACAAATCTGGAAATATTAAACTTGTACGGTTTTCGTCATGTTTTGGTATCGTAAAAAAAAATTCTAAAATTTTCTATTTTTGAAATTTGCGGGGCGGCGCCATTTTCTACAACCAATGACTTAATTGTACTAACACCTATGGACTTGAGTGAGAGTGCATTTTTTGCGGGCTGAAGTGTACTTTTTATTGGTACTAGTTTGGAATACATGTGATTTTTGTGATTACATTTATTCAAATTTTTTGGCGTTTGGAATTTTTTTCTTCTATGGTGTTCAGCTTACAGGATAAATTATGTTATATTTTAATAGATCAGACTTTTTTGGACACGGTGATACCAAATAACTTTTTATGATTTTATTTTTTTATACGCAAAATGCCGAAAGGGAGGGGATTTGAACTTTTAATATTTTTATTTTTTTATACTTTAAAACATTTTTATTTTATTTTATCTTTGAGTCCCCCTAGGGTGCTTCACCACTAGGGGACGCAATCATTTATACAGCCTTATGCATTGTATATACAATGCACTAAAGTGTACAAAGATGGTGGTTTTACTTCTTTCTGCCTGGGGCAGGACGTAGTAAAACATAAAACATGGCAGCGATGGCACGCCTCGATGATAACTGATCATGAACCCACGTTTGAAGTGAGGAACGGTGCGTGGCAACATTTCTCATTGATTTAGACACCACAGTCATCTTTGCTGCCGGAGTTAAAGGGGTAAACAGCACGGGATGGCACCGGCACAGCCATTAGAAAATGTTTCAGTTCTTCTTTCCATTGCTCTATCAGCCTCCACGACATGATCACAGCGTGATGAATGGTTGTTATGGCAGATGAGGACTCAATAAAGGTCCTCAGACTTGCCATCTTTGACATAATTTTATAATATATTAGTATTGCAGAAAATTGTACAAATAATCGTGCCCCCTAGTGGTCAAGTATTTCAAGGAGACAAAAAGTACAAGTAAAAAAAAGTAACAAGTTTTAAAAGTATAAAAACATACAAAATATTAAGAGTTTAAAACATCTCCTTTTTGTCATTTTACAACTAAAAAGGTAAACATAATTGACATCACTGCATCGTATTGAAATATCGAATTATACATTTTGCAGGGTGATTGCAGTACAATAAGAAATACCCAAAACAAAATAGCATTTTCTTTAGTTGTTTGGCCCCCCAAAAAATATTTGAATAAAAGGTCATTTTAAAAAGTTGCGTGTATCCCAAAATGATACCAATAAAAACTTTACTTCAGCCCCCAAACAATGATTTCTTACACAGCTACATAGACAGAAAGATAAAAAAAAAGTTGTTGGTCTTAGAATAAGGCAATCTAAAGCAAATTGAAAAATAAAGTTTCGATTTATTTTTTAAAGTTGAAAAGCATAACGAAAATTATATCAATTTAATATCAATGATTACATACTGACCCAAATAATAAGAAAAACACGTAATGTACTGTATACCACATACAAAAACAAATATATGACTTAATAGGCTCACCCCATTTCTCAGCTGGATAGTTCTTGCAGTCCCATGTAAATGTTCTTAGTAGGCAGTCGCACAGGTCCATGGACCACAGCTTCCAAGCCTCCAGAAACTTCAAGATATATTAAAAATATGGACCAGTGTATACTAAAGGACGTTTTCTTTATTGGAAAATACTGTACATACAGGTGATGCAGTAAAACAGGAGGGTAAACGCAGACGTTTTGGACAGCACTCTGTCCTTGTTCACAGCGATCTATTAAAATATAACATACGCTGAACACCATAGAACAGGGGTGTCAAACTCTTTTTCACCGTGGACCACAACAGCCTTGTAGTTGCCCTCGAAGGGCCATTGGAGGGTGGCCATATGCCTTGGTAGGGCTGTCAGAGCTGTGCCACTGCCCGTGAGTTGCACACCAGTTGTGTCTATGCTCTCTGGAGCCACAGAAGAAATTGTTGTGAACCAGATTCGGCCCTTGGAACTTGAGTTTGACACCTGTGCCATAGAAGAAAAAAAATCCAAACGCCAAAATTGTGGATTTTTAGTAATTTCACGTCCCCTTAAAATTGAAATAAATTTGATCAAAAAAGTTACATGTATTCCGAACTGGTATCAGTACAAAGCACACTTCAGCCTGCAAAAAATGAACCCTCACTCAAGTCCGTAGATGTTAGTACAAAAAGTTATTGGTCGCAGAAAATGGCACCATGGCGCAAATTTCAAAAATAGAAAATGTTTTGAATTTTTTTCACAGTACCATAACCTTCACTAAACTTGTCACTACTTCCTCCACAGACATGTCTGCCCCTCACCTCCTGTCTCTTTCCCCCTCCTTGTAGATTGTAAGCCCTCGCGGGTAGGGTCCTCTCTCCCTCTGTCGTGCCAATTGTCATAATCCCTTATCACTGTACTCGTTTGACTTATGTAATGTATGTAACCCCCTCGAATGTACAGCGCCCTGGAATCAATGGCGCTTTAAAATAAATAATAATAATAATAAATAACGAAACCGTACATGTTTGGTATTGCTGGATTTGTATCAACCTGTAGAATACAGGTAATACATAACTTTTACTGGAGCTTGAACGCCGTAAAAGCAAAACACCTGCAAACATGGCGGAAGAC
>JAODAL010032950.1:0-46231 GCA_025379985.1 Phyllomedusa bahiana | reverse complement strand
AGGGCCTACCCCCCCCATCTGCGCTGTTGGGGAACCCACCCTAATGGCTGGATACCCCCACAGCTACATACAGCTGTCAGCAACCTATGTTGCCAACAGATAACGATTGGCTCCCCCACCAAGAGCCGGCTCTTGGTGGCACGTCTCTACCAGGACGACTCCACCTAGTGGCAGAAACAAGCAACTACTCTTAGCCACTCTGCCACAGTAGTTACATGACAAGAATCTGCATAAGCAGATGCTAAATAGTTGCAGGTCAAAGTCATGTATGAGATAGCCAAGATGATTGTCCATAAAGTGATGGTAGTCTCACATTGAAAGCTGTAGTGGATGGTGAGATATGGAGCCTGAAAGTCAAAAGTTTAAAACATCGTTGCACTTTTACTTGTCGATGTAAGATGTATTTATTGGCTACGACTTTAGAAGACAAAAAACGTTAAAAAAAAATTGTAAACATGCAAAATGCCATAGTAAGTGGGAAAAACAGTTTTCAACAGAAACATACTGAATAACATTTGTGGAGCCTAAGAATTTGTTCTGAGAAATCGTATCGGCTCCATCAGATCCTCCTTCATAGATAACCTCACATCTGATCTCATTATTTCCAGGCTAGAGAACGGCCTCTCTACACTAACTTGGGTTCTTGGCTAAGTGTTGACCACATGGGGAACATCTTTAACAATTTCAGGGTATAAAGGAATTGCTTCAGATACAGTCAGGTCTGATTAAAGGTTGAACACTTCTAATTATTTAAAAGCAAGTGAAAAATGTTACTGAAATCTGGTCAATCTGTTTGCTATGGGAGCGGAATCTTTTCCCCTGCGGTATCGCTTTGCCTGCTCCATGTCATCCAAATACTTTTCAAAATTAAACTCCTCATCTGATGAGGCTAAGGATATGGGAGCAGTAGCACTGGAAAGACCCAAGTCCTCTTGCTCCTGGCCCTGCATTGACCTAACTGGACCAACATATTATATATTTTGGGAGTCAGTCCATTTTATAACGACTCAGACTCCTGCAAAATTGGCTCCGACTCCAAATCCACAGCCCTGTTTTTTTGGTCCTGTAAACGCCTCAAAATATTCTCCACACTTTACAAAAAATACACTTCAAAATTCACCTCTGGTCAAGTATATTTTGAAGCTCAGGTTGAAGTGTAAATTTACACTTCAAAATTATCTTGTGTGAATATACCCTAAAGGGGTTGTCCAAATTTAAGATAGTGATCCTGTAACGGAGTAAAAAAAACTAAACTCACCACACACTGCTATTCCTGCACTCACGCTCCCTTTGGTCTCTCCTGTTCATCTGTGTCCTACTGGCGGTCGGCTCCCGAGCACTGCAGCCACTGATTTGAATGTCTTTTTTAATTTTATTACAGCAGCAGTATGCTAAAAAAAAAATTTAAAGAGAGAGACTGACAACCCCTTTATTTTACTTTTTGTTTTTTTTTTATAATGTTGGTGTTCATTTTCCATTTTAAAATGAAGTAGTTTGGGAGACACTTTTTATTCTGCTTTTTATTGTTTCGTAATGATTTTACAGTGATTCCTTATCTGCAGGTTTTTTGACAATGTCACAAATAAAGACAGTCCGCTGCCATCAAGTGTACAACAAGCCTCTGCTACAGCGGATAGGAAGAGAAACAGCACAAAGGTGGACATCACAGAACTGATCAGGGAGTCTAATGAGGTATGCTATATTTGTACCATTTTGTTTCGGCACATTTTGTTGTGGGCTGATATTCGCATACTAATCTACAGTCTTGTGTGTGATATTTTAAACCGCTGAATGTTTCAAAATAGTATTAGCTACAAAAATTTTCATTCTATGTGTAAATTATTGATTTAAGTGCAATGAAATCCAGATAAGCAGAATCTCCTATTTTTATTTTCTAACCTGCAGCGATTTGGAGCTATTCGGTATGAAGATGTAGAAAGCATGCGCACTAGAAACCGCCTGTACGTCATCCAGACTTTAGAAATGACAACTAAGCAAAATGTGGTATGTACCAATCTCCAAGAAATGCACATTTTGCTTTGCTGTTACCTGTCCTATGGAATATGTGAAATATAAAGGAATGTAGTATTTGCTTTCTGTGGACAAAAAAGTACATCACCCAAGCCTTCATGTTAAAGGGGTTTTCTCGTCAGGCTGTTTTGCAGAGCCTGCTCTTCAAAACCAGCTTCAGGCTCACACTTCAGCAGTGACTGACATTTTAGCTATGCTATTTCTAGCGGAGCCTGTTAGAGGGACATTGGTAATGGAAGGGTTTAAACAACAGGGCACAAGGCTACAGAGCTCTAAAGGTTTAAAGTTTGTCAGTAAGAAAAATATGTGGATGATAAGACACAGCAAAGAGTGACGACACCCACCTGTCCACTGCTGCCAAAGCAAGGAGAGATGGTAACATAAGGAAACTTGTGTATGCAAGTAGGAGATAAGGGCTGATTTGAGCCTGAATTAAAGGGGTTGTCTTGCTACAAAGAGAACACTAAATGAAGACATTTTCCAAATACATTGCTTTGTTCAACTTTTTTTGTTAAGGAGCTACAAATGATTTAACACCTTCTGAGCTCTATTTGGTTCCTCCAGTGACCGACCTGTTCACTCTTTACCCTCTGCTGTTTGTTCTATGTGATAGCAGGGGGTGATGTCATCACAAAGGTCGCTGCAGCTCTGTGCTGGCCGGCAATAAAAAGCTTGTTTTTATTTGATCTTTAAGACAAAAGCCTGTAGTTAGTACTGTTACTTTAGATAAAGCTCCTGCTAGCAGTTTCAGAGGGCTTCTAAGCTAATCTAAACTAATTAGCAGACTAAGAACAGAGTTGAATACATGGAGTGAATGTACGGAGCTCGTATGCTAATTACAGACAGACTGACCAGGAAGTGATAGGATGCATCTATGAAACTTTGAGGGGAGACAACCCCTTTAAAGCAAATTCAGAATAGCAATGTATTTGGTAATAGTCTTGCCTACATTGTTAAAGTTAATCAATGTGGTAAGAATACCACTTTAAGGCTCAAGTGCTTCAGAAAAAGTATGAATAATCCTGGCTACAGGAGGTATCGGGGTTTCATACCCACACCCACATGCTAAGTGAATGTGCAAGTCATTTTAAGATTATCAGTAAAAGCCATTTTCAGATCCTTCAATAGCACATGAGCTGATTTTTTGGGTTAAAAAAGAAATCAAAACGAAAAAATAGTAATACATGTTTTATGGAGATTATAATAATAATAATAATAATCTTTATTTATATAGCGCCAACATATTGCGCAGCACTTTACAATATAGAGGGTGTACATACAGACATTACACATTAAAAGAACTTACAAATGAGACACGAGGTATGAGGACCCTGCTCGTGAGAGCTTACAATCTATTATGGTGTATGGGTGAGACAAAGGGTTAAGAAGTGCAAGGTTTACAATGGTCCAGCCATGTTCCATAAATAGGAGGTGGTTTACATAAAAATTGGGTGACCCTGCCACCCTGACGGTACATTTATATACAGATATATAGAGGTTATATACATTTACATGGTGAACAGTTTTAGCCAAATAAATGTAAATGTCTCTTTTGTAATCAGCTAATAATTCCTAGTGGCTGTTTTAATGACTGCCCTTCATGTTGCATGGCATGATCTGAACTGCATACATTTAATATTACCTCTTTTCTATGGTCTTCCTGCAGATTCGAGTTGTTTCACAGGATGTGAAATTCAGTCCTGCTGATCTCGAGGAACTGTACTACATATTTAAGGTACTTCATGTCCTGAACAGTTTAATTACTTGGTATTTGGAGCAAAACTAACATTTTTCATATTATGCGGTGCACTGTATTACAAGGTGTGCCATACACCTAAGATAGCTGTCAGACAAACGCTCCCAGCCCCAAATCTTCTACATGGACACTTTTAAGCCGATTGTGCATGTGTTCTCAATGGGAAAAAATGGAAAATGCCTCAGCCAGACATCTCTGTGGATGCTTAGGTCATGTAAGAAAGAAAAAAAGATGGGGCATGCTGGGATCTAATCTGACTGATTCCTCTGACCTCTACTCTTGGGGGAAAGTAGGAAAGCTCCCATACACATAAGATGGTAGGCCTGTCTGCTTCCACCAAAACTGACAGGTTCAGACAAAATGTGTGTATTATGTATGGCCACGTTCAGAGGCATCAAAAGCATGGAAAGCATTAATGGCGATGTGTGATTTTTGGCGCTTAAATGGCAATTTTTTTGCGCATAAGAATAGTGTAGAATGTGCCGGATTTATGAACCTGCTCTACTGCGGCATTCTAGCGCAGAGATGACACTTCTGGCTCAGGTAAACCACTTTGATAGTGGTCTACCTGTTCCAGCAGTAATGCGCCTGGAATTGCCGTACTGAAGTTATAAATCTATAGCTTCGTACAGTTCTAGTGCGACACACCTCTCGCACACCCCCTGAAATCAGACGCATTATAAAGTGCTGTGGACGCTCTGTAATGCGCCTGATACTGGTGTACGGGCGATGTAAAAATATAGCGAACAGGACTGCGCTAGATGTCAGGGCTGAAAGACGCCAGACTTCTGGCGCAGCCCTGTTCATACATGTCGCCCTAAGTGTATGTGTATTTTTTATTATTAATATGTCATACTATTTTGAAATGTTATGATTATTTCAATAGCTATCATGTTTTTAATAAAAATTTTGGTGAATAAATTTAGTGTTTTCGAACCCACAACTTTTCAACTGTTGCTAAACTGCAACACATTCTGCTAGAAGATGTAGAATTGCTACAGCTAGAGAACCACACGCTGGGAAATACTGAATAAACCATTTTGGTATTTTAACTATCCACTGGGTGTAGCTAAGTCATGGATCTTCTCACTCATTCACCTGGAATGGATGTCTGGCACCAATCTCATTTCTCTTTGGAATCGGATGGGAGATCAGTGTCCTGTCGTTGCTTTGATTTTGTCTTGCATTTGAGTTATTAACTATTATGATAAAATGAACTGTCTGTCTTTTTCTTCCAAGAGAGAACACTTCTTGTCTTGCTACTGGAGTGTGAATAACAGCAACATCTTGAGTCACCACGATCCCAGCTTGCCATATCTAGAGCAGTACCACATAGACTGCCAGCAGTTTCGGACTCTGTACCACCTTCTCAGCCCCTGGGCTTACTCTCCTAGTGTAGACTCACTAGCATTGTGGACCTTCCGTCTGCTGGATGAAAATACTGATAGCCTCATCAATTTTAAAGAGTTTGCGGGGGCTTTTGTGAGGTTTTATTCTTTAAATTTGATTTTTCAGGGCACAAATTTGTAATGATTTTCCCCTTTAAATTTTCTGATGCAATTTTTCAATGGCAGCTTTATGCCCGCTAAAGATATTTTAAAATCACATACCCCAGGTTTTTGGGGTCAAGCCATTTTTCTCTATTTTGCCCCTTGCATAATAAAAGATAAAGGGAAAACCCTGAAAAAATATTGAAATGCATCTTTGGTGTATTGTATCAAGGTATTCAGTGTATAACATTCTTATAAATTTTAGCTTATACCGAAGGGGGGGACGGTGGGGGGCCATAGGGAGGCCAAATTTCCAAAAGGGGAATGATCATTCAGCCAACTTCAGGAGGACGGGATGGAGAGGGGGGGCCATGTTTTATCTATTTCTTTCACAGTAGCATTGCTTTAGATGTACTGTTATTTTTGTGTGTATCTGTAATATGATAGTGTTAGAAGCCAATTGTATACAATGCAACTGGAGTTTTAAACCCTTTCACATGGACAAAGGCTGCATAGTAATATTTAAACATTTTTAACCCCCTTCATGACCCTAGACCACAGGTGTCAAACTGCGGCCCCCCATGTTGGGAAAACTACAATCCATCGCATTTGTATATCTATAAAGTGGGCATGAGGGGAGTTGTAGTTTCCAACGCTGAGGGCCGCCAGTTTGACACCCCCTCCTAGACATTGCATTAGTCCCAACGTTTGGGGGTTCAGGCACCCGGGTTGCATACGTCCCGGGGCATGGCGAACGCTAACCAGATTCGATGTCGTGGGATGTTAGCTGTATTTACAGTGACTCCGCAGCATCAGCACTGACCCGAGTAATCGGGGGCGGAGGGGGGGGGGGGGGGTCAACTCCCTTAATTATCCCCGACCGATAGTAACTAAGCGAACCATGGAGGAGCGATTCCCCCTGCTCTCTGTCGGCTGTGTGAGTGCTAAAGACACCCGAAAAAGGTTTTTAGATTGCCTTAGGCTGTTGGAATCACCATGGGTCGGGCATCGTGATGAAGTTTTCATGAAAACCCGTACACGCATGGCTCTGTATTTATTTATATTATAAAAAGATTTTCCCTATGGGAAAAATTAAAAAAAGGTGAAAAATAAACAAATGTGAAAAGGGTAAAACAAAACACGGAAATAAAAAAAAACACCTACATGCCCCTTTTCCCCCTTTACAAACACAATCGCCCAAAAAAAAAAATCAAAATAAGTACCCATATTTGGGGATCGCCACTGTGTAATGATCTGCCCTATAAAAACTGTATGTTAATTTAACCCGGGAGGGAAGCAAATAAAAAAAAAAAAATAAAAAGTCACAGAATTTGGGGTTTTGTTCATCCTGCAGCACATAAAATGGAATAAAAAGCGATCAAAAGTTTATATAAACACCAAAGTGGTGCCAATTAAAACGTCAGTCCATCTCACAAAAAAAGCCCTTACACAGCTGTGTATGCGGAAAAATAAAAAAAATTATGGCTATCAGGAGACAGCAATGCATAAATATTGTTTTACACAATAAAAACACTTTTTTATAGCACATCAACATTAAAAAACTATATACATTGGTTATCACAATAATCGTATCGACCCACAGAAAAAAAAACTGTCTTGTCACGGATACTGCATAGTGAGCGCTATTAAAAATAAAAATAAACACTAAAGGATTGCAGTATTTGCTTCACCCTGCCCTCCAAAAAATAGATTTAAAAGCGATCAAAAAGCCTTGTCCCCCCAAAAATGTTACCAATAAAAATGTCAAATCCTCCCACAAAACCAAGCCCCTACTCATCTCCGTATACAGAAAAATAAAAAAGTTATGGCTCTCAGACTGTGGTGATGCAAAAACATGTTTTCCTGTTTGAATAAAAAGTGTTTTTATTGTGTAAAAGCAGTAAAACATAAAAAAATTTACAAAATGTGTATCCCTGTAATCGTATCGACCTGCTGAGCAAAGCTAGCATGTCATTTATACTGCACGGTAACCGCTGTAAAAAATAAAAAACACTACCAGGACTGCTGTATTTTGTTAAAAATGCTTCACAAAAACCTTAATAAAAAGTGATCAAAGAGTCGTATCCACCCTGTAATGGTATCAATAAAAACACCAACTTATCCCGTGAAAACGAGCCCATAAAAAAGTTATGGCTGTCATAATAGGACAACATAAAAACGCACTTTTTTATAAACGCATGTGTAAAAGTAAAACATAAAAAGCTATATAAAATTTGTATCATTGCAATTGTATTGACCCACATCGAGATGTAATTTATACCATTCGGCGAAGGCTGGTGTGTGGTGGAGGAATCAGCTATATGAGAGCTCAGCTCTGCTAGGAAAATGAACTTTATGGCTGATGTTAAACCTCTATAAGTGGACTATCGAAACCAGATGGTGTAGAGGTTATGTGCTTAAACTTTGATATCAGAGTCAAATGATGAATTATTATGCTTTGAATGGATGATATTTGGCAGAAAACAAGCATGAGTTTTGGAGCAGCGTTTTGTACTTAACGGCACCTGATTTATTCTGAAATGCTATTAAAAAAAGGGATGAGAAGTTAAGCGAAAAGGTGTAATGTTAGGCTATGTTCACACGGCTTAATTGCAGGACGTATTTCGCCCCGCAATTTTCCTGGGGTACGGGGGCAGGGCAGGAGGGGGCGGGGGGCCCCATAGACATCCATTATTCTCGGCGTGTATACGCCATCAATAATTGACATGTCACTTCTCTCCCCGCTCAGCGTATTGTGCGAGTGAGGAGAGGAGACGTAATCCATAGTTCTCTATGAGAACTGTGGATTACCGTAATGACTGGGACATATCTCGCCCCGTATTTTGCGCAGTACGGGCTGACATACGTCCCAGAATAAACCGTGTGAACATAGCCTAATAGTGATTGTACCGGACACAATTTCCATGTTGACACTTCAATTATTATTTATGCAGCTTGGAGGCCAAACTCATGAATTGAAATATGCAAAAATCCACTGTATAAACAGGGTCTAATGAATTAAAATGTTACCAGTGGTTTTAAATAAATAGAAGAAAATAAAATGAAACAGTGGATTTAGGCTTTGGTAACGCCTGTGTTGTGTCTTCTGCTTATGATGGACACCAGAGCATCCGATGACTACCTGTGCATACAAAAACAACAGAATCTCTGACTGAATCTCCCACACAGAGGAGAGAAGAGCAGAACATGGTCTTCAATTTGTAACAATATGTTAGATCATCATCATATTTTATGCATAGATTTTGTTTCTCATTCATTAAGAAATCCTCAGAATGTTGTAGACTTTTCAATTCTAATATTTTTCCAAGTTTATTGGTGTTTACATATTCACCAAAAATGCTCCTGTATGCATATACAAAAAATAAATCTTGCTAATAATTACTTTTTTTTATTCAACAGTGACATCTCCTTTGGAACTATCCAGCCCTGATGACAAAACTAAGAGTCCCGAAAAAGGTAGTTTTAAAAGATTTTAAGTGTTACATTTTTTGGTCTGGTACCATTCAAATTGGGAAATGCTCTTCGCACCCTTTTCCTCCATTCAGGTGGGTACCTGTTAGCATATCACAGTAAAAAGAAATAAAAACTTGGACCAGGTCACTTTTCGTGCCCATCTGGCTTGTCACCGGTGCCCTGCGACCCGGGGCCCTGCACCCTTTGGTGCCGCCTCTACGGCAAGCCCTTTCCCGCCCCGGGCCGGGCCCCTTTCCAACCCCTGGGGTCCCGGGTGACTTCCCTCCCTCGCTCCTGCCCCTCCCTCTCACCCCCTTTTATAGCCACCACTTCCGTCCCTCCTTGCCTGCTATAGGTTATTCCCCTGTAGTTCCCCGTCTGTTCTTCTGGTTTCTGTGCTGTCCTGACCTTTCGCTTTGGACCCCGGTTATCCTCTTTTGTTTCACGTCTCTGCACCGCGCAGCCCGTACTGTTGCCGACTTTGGACCGCCCCCGGTTACCCTCTTTGTCTCGCGTCTCTGTACCTCACTGCCCGTACTGTTGCTGACTTTGGACCGCCCGACTACACTTATTATTCTGTGTCTGTTTATCCTGTCTGTGTCGCACCTACAGTCATGGCCAAAAGTTTTGTGAATGACACAGATGTTCTATTTTCACATGATCTGTTGCCCTCTGGTTTTTATGTGTGTTTGTCAGATGTTTTTATCACATACAGAAATACAAGTGCAATCATATTATGATTAACAAAAGCTTTTATTGACAGTTGGGAAAGAGTTAATGCAGCAAGTCAATATTTGCAGTGTTGACCCTTCTTCTTCAGACCTCTGCAATTCTGCCTGGCATGCTCTCATTCAACTTCTGGACCAAATCCTGACTGATAGCAGTCCATTCTTGCACAATCAATGCTTGCATTTTGTCACAATTTGTTGGTTTTTGTTTGTCCACCCTCTTTTTGATGATTGACCACAAGTTCTCAATGGGATTAAATCTGGGGAGTTTTCCAGGCCATGGACCCAAAATCTCATGTTTTGTTCCCTGACCCATTTAGTTATAACCTTTGCTTTATGGCACAGGGTCTCCTTTCTTTGCTGGAAAAGGCTTTGTTGATAAAAAAAACTGCTTTTGGGAAACGGTTGGGGAAGTTGCTTTTGGGAAAGGGGAAAACCCGGGTTAAAATTTTTTAAAATTTCATGGATGGGGTTTTTGGGCAAGACTTTTTAGAGAGCCGTTTCCCCTTTGGCTGAGAACAACCCCACCCCATAAAGGGTTTTTGGGGATGCTTTACATTTGGGCCCCCCTGAGACAAGCCCTTTGTTTTCTCCAAACAAGCGTTTTCCAGATTTTTCCAAACATTCGGAAAGGGGTTTCCCATCAGAGAAAATGATTTTAAACCCCAGTCCCCTCACAGTCCACCCCCCGTACCTTTGGCAAAATTTATCAGTCTTTCCCTGATTTTTTTTTCTGGAGAAAAGGGGCTTTTTTGGGCTCCCCTCCTTGACACGGGCCTTCCCATGATCCCGCCTCAAAAGTGCGGCAGTTTCACTCACACCCCCGCTGCCATTCCAAACAAGCCCCTGCCTGCGGGTACCCCCGGATTCCGAAAGCTGAAACACTTTTAAGAAAAACCGGTCCTGGCGATTGCGGGTTTTTCCCTTTGGGGCGCCCTGGACCCTTTTTGGAAAACAGGGGAAACCTTCTCCCCCTTAAATTTCCTTGATGATGCGATAGATTGTTGACTGAGGTCCCAATTTTCTAGCTGCGATACTCTTCCCCTGTTAGGCCAAGTTTTGTGCATTGAAATGATGACTGCACGTGTTTTTTTAGAGTTTTAACCATGGAAAAAACAGAAAGGAAACAATGATCCCAAAAAGAAACCGCCTCCTTTTAATTTCCCCATTTGGTGTGTTATTTTTTTTAATCATGACAAAATTGATCTCCGCCCTGTCCTATAAACACCCAAACTTGTGTTAAGGGAGCAATCACTAAAAAACGAGTTAGCTGGCCCTTTTAACGGGCCCTTGCAATAATTTGGAAATGTGTTTTGGGGGAAAAAGTTCATTTTCTAGGCAACTATTGACTTTGCAATTAATTGCTGTTAAGCTGATCACTCTTTATAACATTCTGGAGTATATGCAAATTGCCATTATAAAACCTGATGCAGCAGACTTTGTAAAAATTAAAATTTGTATCATTCTCAAAACTTTTGGCCATGACTGTATATAAGTACAGCTATCAGTCTTCCGGTTGGGGCCAACCTATTAAGGAGTCGGGTTCTCCAAAAGGCAGGGACAGAGGCTGGGATCAGAGTCAGGGCCCACTTGTCTGTGTGTGTGTCCCTGACCGGTCCCTGACAACCAGTTTATTAAATCGCCATTGAAATACACAATGGCAATTATTATGACCACTAGCTAATATCTAGAGTTAATACCATGTGCAGCACGGACAGCTGCTGGACAGGCTGGAAGTGATTCAAATCCTGGTAGGTTGTCCCAGGTATCTGGAGTCACGCTGACTGAATCCCACAGCTGCTGGAGAGGGCGTGGGGGAGGCTTCATAGAGCGAACACGATGATCATGGTGGTCACACAGATTCTGGGTTCAACTCTGGGGAACTAGGGATTCAGGCTAGTGCTTAGAAGTTTTGGTCCCGCTCTTCCAACACATATTGGACACTTCTAGCCTGTGATATGTCGCATTGCCTTGCTGGAAGCTTCCATCCACCCCAGGAAAGACAACCAGCATGTGTGGTTATATGTGATCTGCAAAGATGGATTTCTACCTAGTATGGGGATTTAGGGGCCCAGTATAATATTTGGAAGTCTGGCTCTTCTAACCAATATTGTACATTCCTAGCTCGTATTCTTCCAGCAATTGTTTCAGGGTGTTTGTTTTATGATGTTCCTTACATCATAACACGCCAATGTTCATCAATTCAATGAAGCAAATAACATGTCTAATCATAGAAGGAACCCTTTGCCAGTCGGCAGAGGTTGAATTCCGATACAGCCATGAAAATTGAAGCATTTTCTTCCGATACAACTGTTTTAGCAGAGGTGCAGTAACCATCCATCTACTTCGGCACTTCATACACAATAGGGGTAGCTGAACTGTTGTTTTCGACACAGGTCTGGTAGTCCCCCGGTTCAGCAGTGAGCTGCTAAAGTTTTGGTGTCGTCGAACTCGATCATGGTACCCCATTCCATCTCACATAAATGGCCATGGTGCTCGCGTTTCCCTTGTTATTCACTTTAAAAAAATTTGTCCATCTGACCCCCTTTGACCACGGGTTTGGGGAACAGTTAACAAACTGTGCAGTTTCAGAAATACTGCCACCCTCGGCCCAAAAGCCAAAAATCATCTCTTTTTGTAACTCTGATAAATCGCCTCTTTTACCTGTGACTGCAACAAGGGAAAAAATGTGTGCAACAGCCATCACCACATTATTCCCCACCAACCCAAATCACATTCGGGACTTCCTTTGTAGGCTTGATGCTGCTGACTTCTAAAGTAGGAAGTGGTCATGATAATGTGACTCGGCTGTGTAATTCTCCCTGAATTGGTAGCTATCATAAAACCCAACCCATTTATGATAAAAAACCCTTGTTCGACCTATTGTAATGTAAGATAATACTGTGGTTTTTCTGATACGTGTGGTAGGTATAAATTTTAATGTGCATTTAAATTGCCCCCTAGGGGTGGGGTGGGTGACTATGCTCAGCAAAAAGTGCATGTTTATCTTTCCAATTGCTGGGGGCCAGTGTTGCCCTTTACTGTGTTCAGTTTTTCAATCCAGCCCTTTTTCTGTGGTTGGCCCTTGGGTTAAGTGTTTTTTTGTGTGTAGAAAGGTATAGCAAATTAAAGCGTACATTCGCACAAAAAAACGCATCAAAAACGTACCAAAAATGCATCTGCGTGTGAAAGCACTCTTAAGTCAGTTTTTAATAGTCTGGTTTTAATTTTTTAGGTAAAGGAAAGATTGATATCCAGGCATATCTAAAACAGTGGCAAGATGAACTGGTGCGTAAGGAGGAAAGTATTAAGGATCTACCCAGAATGAACCAGGTAACCTCTTACTTACATTTTAGATTATAAATGTAGGCAAAATATAAGAAGTACCATTTCTTTCCCCAGTATACTTTTTTTTACTGGAATCCAGTGAATTAAGGGGGTTGTACTAACCTGCTTCACCATCCTCTGGTTATTTCGCTTTAAAATACTGTGGCAGGGGTTTATTTTTTTGTTACGGACTTTTAATTGTACTGAAATTTTTTTTTATTAATGTAGCAGCGGATTAAAAATGAGGGGGAGGGGATCTCAAAGAAGAGGGGGAAATTTGGGCCCAAAATTTCCCAAAAACAAGTTCCCCTTTTCCCCCATTTATTTCGCCTTTTTTTTACTGCCCGGTAACTTGATGGTGGTGACCCCGATTCTTTGCACTGAGCATGTGGCAGAGTCGGAAAATCTTGTTATCCCCAAGGCATTTTTGGGAAAAGGGAGTGAGAAGCTAAAAGCCCCCCCTATTGGATGAAAACAAATAATCCAATAGAGGGGGCTTGGGCCTTTTTAAGCTCCCCTTTCCCCTAATGCTTTTTTTGATATGCAGATTTCTTTTTTTTTTTTTTTTTTTTTGGGGGGGAGTCCCAAAAGGCAAATTTTTGAATCTCCACACGCCCGTTGGCCCTTTTCCCCAAGGAGAGATCTTCCCTTTTAGGAGATCATTTGGGGGATGCGGGAAAAAAGTTTGACCACAAAAGGTATTTCTCTCAGGGAAAAGGGGGGGAAGAAGGAAGAGTGGTCAGTGCAGTGGGGGGAGCCCAAAACAAGGGGGCTGTGAAATTTGGGTTTCAGCTTATGTATCCGTGGCATTGTAGACAATGAAAACAAGTTACTATTACTGAAGTGGGAGAGGTCTGCAGCACGAATAGCTGAGGTTTGAGTGGAAAAGGGTTTTTTCAAAAGGGACCACTCGTAAAAAACAGTTGGGGGTGTTCAAGCTCTCGTGACTTTTTCCCATTTTTCCCTTTTTAGCAATTGTGATGGGAAAAAAACCCATATTTTAGGTAAGGAAAAATGGTCAAATTGAATGTTCTTTAGTTTGTCTTTGACCCAATGTTTGTTTCGGTAGATTATTTACCGTCCTCATTTAAAAAAATAAAGAAACTTTAAGGTTCTGATTTTTAGTTTATTATTATTATGTCATTTTCAACAGACTCAGTTTATCCAGTTTTCAAAGACACTCTACAACCTATTTCATGGAGATCCTGAAGAAGAACTGTTGTATCGTGCCATTGCAGCCGTCACCAGTCTCCTCCTTCGTATGGAAGAAGTAGGAAGGAAACTCCAGAGTACAGCCTCACCGGCCCAGGTCCTGCCACCAGAAGGACACGCTAAGGTCACTGACAATACGCAGGCAAGCGATGCTCTGCAGGAGATGGAAAACAGTGTTTCTCGCCCTTCCAAAGAAAACACTGAGTGGTCATTTGCATTTGAGCAGATCCTTGCCTCACTACTAAATGAACCTTCACTTGTCAGGTTTTTTGAGAAACCTTGTGATTTCAAAGCCAAGTTAGAAGCGGCTAGGACATCTCAAATGCGCGCTAGTAAGAGGGTATAAGGAGCGCTCATCTTCACAGGCCACTACATGAGGTGGTCGCTTTACCCCCCCCTTTATTTTTTCTTTTTTCTCCTTCTAATGGGCCATATTTGGCATTTTTATTTGGTTTTATGGCCATAATGCCCTTTTTCGTTAAAAAAAAAAGAAGAGAAGCCCACACTTCAGATGCACTGTATGTATGTGGTTTGCAGCTGAGATTACACCACTGCTGTGTTATAGGAAATAAATGGTCTCAGATAAAGTTGTTCTTACAGAGGTAATGCCTGTTGTAAATAGTATACATGTGAGGCCAAGGTCATGTGTGCACATTTTGTGAACATACTGTAATCCTTGGCATCTGTCACTTATCCATTCATATTGTTTGAGTAAAGCACATGGTGAATACAGATTCTTAGGAGAAAAAGGGTGATCTGTGAAGGTTTACCAAGCAGGCATTAGATGGCCAGGACGATCTGCCTGCTCTATCAAAACAACGGCCAATGAAGGTTCACATCTGTGTCAGAGGTCCTGTTCAGAGTCTCCACCACAGGGGTCTTATCCTTTTTTAGTATTGAACACCAGTGGCACCCAATGGAACCCTTTGATTAAACTAGGTTCAATTGTTGTTCCCCTTGTTTTAACAGGAAACGTGGCTATTTTTTTCCATCATTTGTTGAAGGGATTGCAAGGGAGGCTTTAACAAAACCTTGATGCATGTAAACCCAAACCAAAAGGCCATCATGTATGGGAAAACTTTTATCTTTACAAAGGATGATATGTTCCCCTAGTGACGATTTATTTTAAAGCTTTCTATTTTCCCCAAAAACTTTTTTTTGGGAAATTTTTTTTTCACCTTGAATGGGTAAAAAAAAAGAAACCTAAATTAAAGGAATTTACTTGCAACTACTCCCCATTTTTTTTGCTAGGTGTATCTGGACTGGATTTTTGTGATATGTAAGGGTCACTTTTATCTCCATAGAGTTACAGGTAGAAGAAAACAGAAGGGGAAAAAGAGACTACCCTCAATAGCAAGTCAATGGACTCTGTTACCAAGATTGACAACCTCATTTGTCAAAACTGTCTAAGGGTATGTTCACACGATGTATGCGCCGCAATACATCATGTGTTTCGGAAGCTCACGCTGATCTATGAGCGCTATGGATTACCGGAATTGCCAGGGCTGTGGAGTCGGAGTCGGTGGCTTTTTGAGGGTCGTCATAAAATGGGCCCCGACCCCCAAAAAATTTTTTAAAGTGATCCAGTTAGTTTGATGCGGTGCAAAGACCCCGAGGAAGGGGTCCGGCCAGTGCTATGCCCCCCATTCTTCAGCCTATCAATGAGGAGTGTAATTGATAAATGGAGCGGGAAAAAGCGTGCCCAGGGGAAAAAGATTTTTTTTCCATGACAAACAATTTCAGAAAAATTTTTCCCCTGTTTTCAAAGAAGTAAAAGAGTTTAACCATTATCAGACCTGCTGTGGTGAGGAAATTTCCTTTATCCCCTAAAAATTGTTAGAGATGTTCCCTGTGGTCATCACTTTCCCCACCCAATTTTTGGTAGAGAGGGTTCTTAGCCTGGAAAAAAATGGATAGATGTGAGGTCATGTATCGGATTGATGGAGGCAATACTATTTTCGAAAAAATTCAGGACTTAAAAGTTCCTGCAGTGTTTTGCATATTTAAAATTTTTCTGTTTTCTAAAGTCATACCCAATAAAAAAAATTTTCACTGAAAAGCAAAAGGGTAAAAAAGGGGGTTTGAACTTGTGACTTTAAGGCTCCATCCCTCACCTCCATACAGTTTGTACATGAGATCTGTAATTTATATCAGTCATCTTCCCAATCTCATACAAAAATGTGCTTGCAAGATTTGCATTGCTTAGTTTCAATTTTTGCTCCTAAAAATAAAAGTGTTTTTTTTTATTTTTTTGTTGTTTTTGGTTTTAAATACTCCCTAAAACCCTTTTGGGGTTGGATCAGATTCGGGCATATCTTCCCCCAAAATCTGTTTCCCAGGTCCTTTAACTTTCCCAATGTTGGTGCAAATGGACTTTTATACAATACGCTTTTTCTTCAACTCTCCACAAATGTTCAAAAAAATTTAAAACATTGTTTCCCTTTTTTCTTGTGTTGTTTACGTAAAAAGTTGATTATTGTTTAAAAAGGTGTAAACAGGGAGGGGTTCCATTTTACTACAGTAAAGTTATCACTGAAACATGCGCCGGGGATGAGGGGGTCGGGTCGGAGGTTTGGGAAATTGAGGAGTTGGGGCCTCGGCTTGCCGACTCCACAGCCCTGGTAATTGCAGCACGAGTCTCGCCTCCTATTAAGCGTAATACACTGCGAACTAGCCCGTAATTACACCTTAAAATAAGCTGTGTGAATATACCCTAACAGCAAACCAATATAAGCTCTGCTTTAATTTTTTAGAGCAGTTTAAAGAATTAAAGCTGAGCTCTGGTGGGTTGCTAAGACAGTTTTGATATGTAAAACAAAATTTGGGACGCCCCTCTTATTGCCCCCCTTTTTTCTCACTTTTACAAAAAATGTTCGCGACTGGTTGCTAAGAACATACTGTAAAGTACAGTGCATTTATAGCAACCAACTAATAGGCATAAATCTATACCTATGTGAACAATAAAAGCTAAGAAAAATTCTGAAATACTAATACAAGGACAGACTAGCTTTACCTATGTGCTTATCGGTCACCACTGCTTTAGCCTTTCATGGTTTAAATGAAGGGTAAAATGGAGAAGTGTTCCCAAGGCTAACACTGGGGCACAAGCTTCCATCGCTATAGTCCTTGTACCGCTCGGCTTAAGCTCTGCTTTTATGTTCCAGTGTATATTTATCACTTAATTGTTGTCGTATTGATTTTGAAAGAAAAATTATTGTGTAAAAAATAGGTATGCCCTTTTAGAGTCCCGCTATGTTCCCAATGGACAGTACCTATAATGTCACACATATTTTTGCATTGTTTATATCATTTTTGGGGGTTTAAAGCTGTTCGACTAATGTAACTGTCCAAACCACCCAACATACACTAATTGTAATGTAATACAAAAAAGGGCACCTATTGCTTACAAACCGTTAAGATTTATCTGTAATGTCTGTTATCTGTAGCCAGTTTTCTTGAGATTGAAGCCTATTAGTTCATCTAGGCGTTAGATATATTTAGGTACGGCACATTGCCTTAGAAATTAAATGTACTTTACTGATGGCACTAAGGGATTTATAGGGAGTAGGTACGTTGTGGATATAATGTTTTTGCTGGTAGCCACAATTCCATAATCTCAGGGCTTGTAGTTTTACTTTGAAAAAGTGAAGAACATTAAGGGGGACATGTATGAACTGTTTAGGTTTAAGACCTAGACAGCAACCAATCAGAGCTCCCCTTTCATTTTTTCAGAGCACTATATGGAATAAAAGGGGAGCTCTAATTGGTTGCTATGGACAACAAAGACAGTCTTGGTCCTATACAGTTTTCATACATTTGGCCATAAATGTCTTGTAATCTACCATTAAAGGGACCTACAAACATAGATGCATAAGAAGTATATGATTGAAAGATCTAAGCTCCTATGACATTTCTATTGTAGTAAATATATGCATTTGTCAGTAAGAAACCGTTCTGAAGCATCTTTATTAAAGGGGTTGACTCGCTACATTGATTCATCTTACCTCAGTCCTGTTTTCATTTTGAATTCAGGGCCATGCTTACTGACGTCTACTAGGCTGCAGTAGAAGCCAAGTCTGTAGCTATAGCAACCAGTGCTGGCAGCCTATCAGGAGAGATCTAACAGGTCTGTAGCTATAGTGACCTGAGGAGCTGATGCAGCCCATACAAGAGGGGATATCTAGGGATAGGTCAGACACTGTTAATGGACATATATTGCAGTGACTTGTTTTTGCAAGATCTTTAACATAAAAGCAATCCTTGTAGTGAGACAACCCCTTTAAGAACTCTGTATTGGACTGTCCTTCTATTATTCATAAGACATAGATTGGCAACTGGGTGTTATCATGATTGGACAGTGTCAAAGTGTGTACAGACATGTCCCATTGACAAGAGGGAGGATAACACTCCATTGTCATATAGTCATATATAGTCATAAAATTAAGGAGTAATAAGGGAACTGCAGAACACCAGAATTTGTATAAATGCAAATAGTTACTTAAACAAAGGGCCTCTCCTTAACTCGTTATCTTTTCATTCTATCAACCTGGCTTTTGCATATAATGCCTTTGGTGCAGCACCTGATGGAGATCTTTAGAAGGGTAATTGAAGATTAAGCTATATTTAACTTGACTTAGAAGGAGACTCTTTAAATCCTTTGCACTGCTATTGTCGCTGGGTGCTTTTCCAGGCAGTTATTTAACTAGATGTTTGAATAAATTACTGACAGAATATATAGATATATGTGTTCTATATAATACTAGAGAATGCCTTGAAGGATTCCAACACATAGAGACGCATAAGGGAATGGAGGCTCAGCATCTTGAAATGAAGTGGAGCTCTGCCCTTGAGCTGCCATTGACAAGAACAACTAAGTTCTGTTGTGCCCCCTCTTTGTGCCTGCAGGTTATGCTGAGACATGTAGTCCTCCTTCTATATTATAGCACTAACATGCTGCTCATGTACAGTTTGGACTGACACTATGTACATAGCAGAAATGTGGAGCTCTACTCTAAGGCCACACAAATTGTGCTGCTTCATAAGATACTGCATTGCTGCTGAAAATACTTAGTGCAAGCCTCACCTCCAATCATGCTCCTGCATATGGCACAATCAATAAAAGTAGAGCAGCAATGGATCTCAGAAAACTATTAGGAAATCCTTGAAGAATTGTATAACCTTTCTGTGCCTGACATTCATCTGAATTGCACCACTGTGTATAGTACTAAAAGCTCATTTCCAGAGCCATATGTAATGTTTTATCGCCATACATGAATTAACCCTTGATGATGTGTACAGAGTAGCTGTATAGAAGGGGAAGCGATTCAAGAAGAAGCAGCTCAAAGCTTATTCCATATTGACCTTGTGAGGAGTCCTCGTCTGGGATTATTTATAGATGAGGTTCCCTGGGTGTTCATCCGATGTATGAAATGAATGGATCTCTATGCGTTGTATCACCGCTGTTAATCCTCTGTTTCTTTAATGTTCATTGTTAGTGGAATAGAATTTCCGTTTTGTTTTATTGGTAACTTGTATCTTTAGCTTTTCTTCAGACGTTCCTTGTCCGTCGTGTGGACCTCCACACCACTGAGCAGAGCAAGGGCTGGATTCATTCACAAATATGCAATAACCAAGACTACTTCAATGACAGTCTACCAATGCAATGTAAATGTGTCATAGGTTAATCAGGACAGTAACACAACAAACACAGCTGTTTAGAAGTCTCCTTTAAAGTAGATGTCCACCTTGTGGTAATAATCTGTCTTGCTTTTGGGTCTAATATTTTTCTGAGTACTTTATTGATCTGTCTTTATAGCAGTCAAAGCTCTATTTTATGTGTTTTTATGCAGAGTTCTAAATCCTTGCATAGCTATAAGATAACATTCTGATTATCTGCAGTCACCACTAGGGCGGGGCTAAAGAGCTTACCATTTCATTATTGAGTTCAATCTGTAAGCAGTGAATGCCTAGAATTTCTTTAGTGGTGGCTGGAGGCAGCCTGAATCTTTGCTTTTTATTTGCAACTCAGTCCACAAATTACATGGTTGGACATTAAGCTATGTCTCCTAAATGTTCAATTTACCTTGGCCATAGACACTAGGCAGCACCCGACTCCAACACAGCTGAATTTAGTGTATTTTATTTAAAGGACTTTTTCATGTTAGGATATTATAAATGTTCTAATATACATATATGCCATACCTCTTTTATACCAATGCAGTAGGCTCCTATATGGAAATAATAAAAGGGCAGGGCTCACATTCCTGTCAATAGTAATGGCTCCTGTGGGGTAACTGTATGGACTAAACATGACGTCAGTAATGTGACCTCCGGCATTCAATTAGTAACAGGGTCACGTGACATCTATGGGGTAAATGAATAGGAATAATGGTGGAATAATTATTATTAATATGGTTATTCTGACAACTTCTTCACTGTGTGTAGTTATTTGTGTTATGAATACTGCAGCCGTTCTGCTCCTCCATACAGGACTGTTACCTGGACACCAGGATCAGATGACCTGTGTGGTGTCTGTACAGTTACTCCATGGCAGCCATTAATGTGGACAGGAATGTGCTCTATGCCTTTTGCTATTTTCTACATAGGGACCTACCACACTGGTATGAAAGAGGTACAGGGGCAGAATTATTATATGTCAGTTAGAAAGTGCGTGATATCTTGTTATATAAATACTAAATAAAGACATTATAAAGTGGACAACCCCATTACATGCCACTAGGGTTGATTCCTTCCCTTTTCCTGTGTAAATAAGGCTATGTCTACACAGCAGTCAACAAAAAACGACTTAATAAAACATATCTTAAAAACGTTCATAAAACTGAGTTTTTTGTCCACTGCCTATCAAAAGCTGCTGAAAAAATTGCCATTTTTGCAGCGTTTTGCATTTTTCTGTGCGTTTTTTCCTGAGATTTTTATGCACCTATTTTTGCAGAAATGCACAATATTATAATTGCTATGGATTTCTGCAAAACGTGCCAAAAAACATGCGGAGCTTTACATAGACTCCATTAGTAAATTCTCTGCCCTGCTCAGTCGTATTTTGCAACGTTCCAAAAAACGAGCAGAAAAAAGACGCTCTGAGAAGACAACAGGACAGTCTGTGGGACCTCTTTTCAGTCGTTTTTTCAGCGTTTTTATAAAAAACTTTCTTGTGTGCAGTGTAGACATAGGCTAACTTGCAGTTATTTAGGTTGTGCTAATCGTACATGTTTAAACAGGGGGCGTCAGTGTGTTACTGATGGCCAATTGATTGTTCAACCAACAGCTTTGTTGTGTCTTTGGGCAACTTGAGGCTTGATAAATGAGGAGACAGTTCATTGCTCTACAGGCTATATATTAATGGCATAAGCACAGCTAACAACTAGCTGTGGCTGGAATACAAATGTAGGTGGCAGTGTGATGTCCTGATTTTTATTAGCTGTATGAACGTAATGCTTTTTTGTCTGATTCTTGAGACCCTTGAGAGACTACTAGCTATATGATACATCTGTGGCATCTGATCTATACGCTAAAAAAAAATTTCATCATTTTTTTTGGGGGGGAGGGGGGAGGAGAGGTGGGTCTCCACCTGTTAAGGATTGACATCTGGGGAGGAATTAAAGTAGGACACTAAACAAAGGGCGGCATTTGCTTTATAAATGACCTTATGTTTAGAGTGCATTCAGTGCAGACAACAAAACGGCTGCTTATAGAGGATACAATATATAAATCTGCTGATATTCATTACAGAGTAAGTGCATTTTTATTCAGGGTTCACAGAACCTCAATAGTTCAATAATTGCTACGTATGTGACAAGTATAAACCCCCAACTTATTTTTCCTATATATATTTGTTTTTCATGTGAACTTTTTCTCCAATTTTTTTTTTTTCACCTTGTAGCAGCAGACTAGAAATTACTGCTGTCCTGTCAATATAGTACATGCAGGCGAATGAATAATTTCTGTCTATTGCTAAGGACCATATAGGAAACTTTTTTTTTTAATTGATAAATGTTAGCAAAAGTAGGGCTCTGCTATTAAAGGGGTTGTCTCACTACATTGATTCATCTTACCTCAGTCCTGTTTTCTTGGTTTCATTTTGAATTCAGGGGCGTGTTTACTGGATTCTACTAGGCTGCAGTAGAAGTCAGGTCTGTAGCTATAGCAACCAGTGCTGGCAGCCTATCAGGAGAGATTGAACAGGTCTACAGCTAAAGTGACCTGAGGAGCTGATGCAGCCCATACAAGAGGGGACATCTAGGATTAGATAGGACACTGTTAATGGACATATATTGCAAAGCGACTTGTTTTTGCAAGATCTTTAACATAAAAAGCAATTCTTGTGGTGAGACAACCCCTTTAAATGTGTTTGACAACTAGGTGATATAAATGGGTTCATTTGCAAGAAAATGTATCATTTCTTTTACAGGTTTTGATTTGTATTTATTATTTTTATTTGAATGGCCTATTGGAAATCAGAGGGAAATACTGTTGCATCATAAATGACCATTAAAGGGAATCTCTTGCAGTAATTTTTCTTTATCTTATATTTCTCAATTTACTTGAATCCTTTTGACTGTTTTAATTGTTATTTTACTTAGGCTGTTGCATAGCAACTGCCAATGTGATGCCAGGTGACCACTATTTCTGTACTTTGGTTTCAGTGTGTGTCAGTAGCTGAGAAATCAGTATATCTTTCCAGCTGTAAAATAATGTGGCCACAGATATAACTGCCGAGAATTGCTGCTTATTTACAGTACTTGCCTCCAAAAGTAAAATCTAAAGTTATGTTCACACGGCGTATTGAGTCTGTGTGGACATGAGCTTTTAGATGCGTGTTTGGATCCGTCTGTTAGACCCTAAACAGACCCAAACACGTATATAATAGTGTGCAATGTGATTTACATTGCTTTTAATATGAAACGCGCATCGGCGTTCACACGAGTGATCGCTGATGTGTGTCTCATTGAGTCTTTCAGATCCATCTCTCGGATCCGTTCCAAGAATTGACACATCAGTTCTTGGTCCAAAAGACGCAGCAGGAGCTCTATTTTAAACTATAGGGTGCAATCCTGCTGCAGCCAACATGCTTCCGAACACGCAGCTGCGTGTTGGATCCGTTTAGGATCCGATCGATGCGCGTTTTTGGATACAAAACGGATCTGAAATCGGATCCAAGAACGCCGTGTTAACAACCCCTAAATGTAACTGGCAGAATTATTGCGGAGGGAGGGGGCTGGAGGATTTCTTTAACAGGAAGGAGTGATAATTGTGTAAAAAAGATGGGGCCATACTCCTGCTACATACACCAGAATGAACCTGGAGTCACAGCTGCTTTACAAGAGTTGCATTTATATGCTCTTCAGTTTTGCCTTTTATGTCTGTATTTGCACTTTTTAGTTTTTTACATATTATTTCCATGGCATGACTAATGTAAACGTTATGCTTAATAAAATCTTACTTTCAGAATCATCTCTGTTTTTTTCTGTTTCTCTGTTCTTTACTGTCATAGCATCCTTTCAAACAGATTGAAATCATAAACAGAAAAAAACTGCAAGCGTTAAATTTGGAGTCCAGAATACTTCTTTAAAGCAAAGAAAGTTGGTGGAAAAGAATTTGATACCTTAAATAAAAATGAGCAAATCTACCTGCCAAGTTTAGCCTTTGTCACACATCTGGGCTATTGGCACAGTTCAGTGAATTTTGCCACTGACAATGCACAACCAGCAAACATCACCGATATCAGAGAAAACTAGAAAGGAATATTTCTGTGTTCGTAGGCCCCGTTTACATCATGTTCATGGCTGGGATACCTTGAAAGGGTTATCCCAATGGATTCTGCAGCGTAGTAGTCCAAATTGAGGTATGTTTGATCTGTTTAGCAAACCTACTGTATATACTTTATGTATTGGACATAGAAGCATGGTCTACACTGCAGCTGCTGACTGGCTCCAGTGCTCATGTGTCTTTTCCTGACATCACTGTTCAGAGTATTTGCAATTCACAGAACAATTTCAATCTGGACAACCCTTTTTGGACCAATGTATTTGCCACCAAGTTTTGTCACAATGTGGTGATAATAATGCATGTCATATTTATGCTAAACAACAGCACCTTCCATCAAAGCCATACCCTTGTCTATAGCTGAATTCTACCGTGTATTGATCAGTAAATTGCCAAGTTCAGTGGTTTTTTTTTTCAAATCTAGGCCTCGTTCACACGGCTTTTCTGCCGCGTATTGGCCGTACTCGCGCCGGATTTGCGCTGCAGTCGCGCATTCGCGGGCATTACGTAATCCTCTCTATAGAGATCAGTGGAATCGTCGCTCTCCGCCGGCGATCGCGCGTGGGGGAGAAAGGACATGCCTTATTTCGGGGGAGTGCCGTAACATTGCATTGTCTATGGGGTCGGAGCGGCCCCGTCGCTCCGGCCGCCCGTCAGCCCCTTTCTCGGATTTGTGAGTCAATACGGTACAAATCGTGGGAATAAGCTGTGAACCGGCTTAGTTACATTTTTTTTTGTTAAGTGCATTAATACGATAATGGACTTCACAGTAAAAGACTGCAACACTGACAAATTGAAACCCTTTAGTAATGATATTTAGCAATCAAGCTTAACTTTCAATCATAACCTTTAAAATTATATACAGGCACATAACACTAAGGCTATGTCTCCATGACATCGCAAAACCACCAAACATACAGTTGTTCAGGCAGCCCATAGACAATAATGGAACAAAACGACCTATAGTTTACACAGGTCTTTTTTTTTCACCGCTTGTCCTTTGCGTTTTTTAGTCTTGCTATACAATCAATTGTATGGGTGACAGCAAAAAAACGAGAACCGACCACGGTTTTTGTCATGTTTTGCGACTTTCAGACGTTTTTTGTTCCATGCAGCGTAGACATAGCTTAAAGGGGTTGTCTCATCTCAAAGTTTCATAGGATGCCTAAATGACATAACGCTGCTTTGCTCTGTCACTTCCTGGTCAAGCTGTCTGTAATTAGCATATGAGCTCCGTGTATTCAGACGTCTCTGTTTATTAGTCTAGATTAGCTAAATTACATTCTCTGAGGTCTTGAGATACTTCTGAGCTAATGTATACAGTAATTACTGTCTTTTGTCTGAAAGATCAAATAACACACAAACTCTCACTGCCAGCTGCTACCTGTGTGATGACATCACTCCCTGCTATCAGATAGAACAAACAGTAGGGGGGAGAAGAAGTACACAGGTCGGTCACTTGGGAAACTAGAAAGTCCTTAGAAGGTGATAAAATCATTTGTAGCTCCTTAACAAAAAAAGATGAACAAAGCAATATATTTGGAAAACGTCTTCGTTTAGTGTTCCCTACATTTTGAAAGCTATTATTTGTATGAGACAACCCCTTTAAGAGTACCAAAAGTAAGTGAATAGAAAATAAATGTGCTGTATTATTACATGTCACAATTCATGCGGTCCAGCATGGATTCATATGGTAACAGACTACAAACACATATAGTGTAGTCTGATATTTTATTTAGTTTATATTGCATCTGTCCCATGAATCTTACTGACGTTTAGTAAATTAGCAAGATGTCAGGGGCAGATAAAGGGTGATATGACTGCAGGATTAGAACGCATAGATATTTTTATTTATAGTGATTCCTCAACATACAATTGCCTCAGGATCCAGTATTTACACCATACAGTGGTCTAGGACACTTTTGATCTCTCGAAACCGCATTCACTATGCAATGTCACAGACCCTGCTGATCTGGGGCTTATGTGATTGATAGAAGATCCAACCAATTCTGAACATTTTACTTGTATAACCTCTGTACTAGTGAAGTGAATGAGGTGATTGGCGGTCTAGTAGCGCCTCTCTACAGTATGGTGCAAAACTAAATGTCCTGTTCTGCTCTTTATATGTACCAGGACAGGTGAGGGCAGCCACATACTCTTTTCCTCTTATATTGTGCATAAAGTACATGACCCAAATAGGCTCCGGTCCTCTAATAGAAAGTGATTTCCAGCAACTCTTTCTGATGTTATATGTAAGGATGCGCTTTATTTGTAGTTATCTGCTTTATTTTCTTTAATCTTTTTTGTAATATGTTGGGGACATTTTGGTACTTAAAAAACAATAACCGATTTTGCATAGTGTTTTGGTTTCAGCATTTAATGGTTTGAACATACACTAGTTTAAAACCAATTAATATTGTATTCGAGAGACCATTGTAGTTAGATCTCCATAGGAGTTAAGACTATTTGCACTTTATTTATTTTTTTCATTTCAATTCATTGTAACAATAAAAAAGTTGAAAATCTTTATCTTTTTTAAGTTAATGTTGCTTGTTGGAGAGCATTCATATTTTGGGCTAAGAAGAGACAGACTGTTGTGCTATCCCTGCCTTCAGGATGACTGTTCTATCCCATATATCTCCAGTCCTTAGAACCTTCAGCTACTCCTTGTGTCCTCCTTTGGTGCCTCTACAGTCATGGCCATACAAGTTTTTGAGAATGTATACAAATGTCTAATTTTTACAATGTCTCTGCCATCTAGGTTCTAGATAATGGGCATTTGACTTTTCTCCATAGAATGTTATAAAACTTAATACAGCTTAACAGCAATTGCATGCTTAAGCCTAATTAGTTGCATGAAAATGAACTTTTAAGTCCGCCAAAACACTATTTCAACTTCATGGCTAGCCTGAATGTTCCTGATTAAAAATGGAACCGCTACATTTACGTTTTCAGGATTGTGCTTCTAACACAGGTGTGGGGTGTTGATTGTGGAACAGGGCTGAGATCAATGCTGTCAGGACGATTAAGTAGCTATCAAGCCCATGGACACTTTAAAGGAGGCATGGTCAATTGCATCATTGTTTCTTTGTGTCGACGGATGTTGTCTTAAGAAACAGTGCAGTAGCATAGCATGCACAAAATGGCTAACAGAGGAAGGAGTATCGACAGCTTGAAAGGTCAGGCATCCAGCAGTAACACACAAATATTCGGCTTCATAGGACATCATCATAGGAATTCAAGGGGAGGAGGAGATTCCATTGTTTGCAATAGAGGCTCAGGGCCCCCAAGAAGCAACGCGCCAGGCACGTTCTTAAAAGTGTTCAGCTGCGGGAACGGGCTACCAGCAGTACAGAGCTTGCACTCAGGATTGGCCAGCAGCAGGTGTGGTGCATCTGATGCACTTGTGGGCCGGAGGATCTTCAGATGTCAAGCCTGGTGTCAATGTAGCGCGAGCAAGAGTAGCTATTTCTTCCTGATAAATACTGCTGGTCAGATCTGATATTCTGCATAGGGTATAGCTGGAGTGGACTTGCTGAGGCACTGGGGTAAAGTATTTTTCTTGGTGAATTCCCTTTCTGATTGTTTGTGTAACATCTGGATTTGACAGCTTGTTCGGTGAAGACTAGTGTGAGCGATACCCTTCAGTCTTGTATCATTGCCAAGCTGTAAAGCATTCGTAAACCATTCATGTGTGGGGTTGCTTCTCAAGCCAAGGGAATCGGACTCTCAACAGTCTTGCTAAAAAAACATTCCATGAATTAAAGAATGGTACCAGAATGTCCTCAGAGCAAACTTTCCCAAAACCGTACAAAGATGTGACAAGGCAATAGGCCTTTTCCAGCAATGATGGAGCACCTTGCCATTAAGCAAAGGTGATAAACCCAAAATGGTCAGGGAATCCAAAACATAGGAGATTTGGGTCCATGGCTGGAAACTACCCAGATCTTAATCCATTGAGAACTTGTGGTCAATCATCAAGAGACGGGTGGACAAACAAAAACCAACAAATTGTGACAAAATGCAAGCATTGAATGTGCAAGAATGGATGCTATCAGTCAGGATTTGGTCCAGAAGTTGATTGAGCGCATGCCAGGGAGAATTGCAGAGGTCCTGAAGAAGAAGGGTCAATCACTGCAAATATTGACTTGCTGCATTAACTCATTCTGTCAATAAAAGCTTTTGTTAATCATAATATGATTGCACTTGTATTTCTGTATGTGATAAAAACATCTGACAAACACACATAAAAACCAGAGGGCAACAGATCATGTGAAAATATAATATTTGTGTCATTCTCAAAACCTTTGGCCATGACTGTATATGGCACCATGTTACACAGAGCTCCTTCCCTCATGAGCAATACTTGTAAGTGAAAGTACCTCAATAATATGCAATCCAATGGCACATTGCACCCACCTCTGGTACAGATCAGAGGCTTGTAGTACATAAAGCACCATAGAAGTCTATGGGAACTCTAATACAGCTCTGTACAAAGCCATAACATAGTCATGAACTTAAGCCGTAATCTTTGATGGTGTATCATTGACATAACAAGCAAACAGTTCAATAATAGAAGTCACTGAAGCACTAATTATGCCAAATTCATGGCAATTCAGTCTTGGATATGATGATGGTTGATTAAGATAAACTTGGATTTATTTCCGGATACATTTTAATATTATAGAGGTATTTGTGCTTCTAACTAATCCGGTTATAGCATTGGTGGTGTGAATTCGCTGGACCACCACAAGCGGTGGTATCAGCTGTGTCAGGGAGCGGAGTCTAAGGAGCCTACTGCAAGGCCCATTGGGTTTGTGCAGCAGGACACTCCCAGGTCAATACCCCTGACACGATTTCCATGTGGCGGACGGGATGTGTGCATGGTACAGAATCGTAGGCAGAGACATAGTCATGGACAGACAATATGGTCAAGGCAGCCAGCAGGCAACGTGGTCGAGGTCACCTGGCAGAAGGTCAGGCACACAGGCAGGAACACAAAATAAATGCAGGCTGTCACTAGGGAATGAACATCATAGATCTGGCAAGGGGGTCAGGAGGTGGAGGCACGATACTTTTCATAGAGCTGGCACTCGCACTAAGAAGCAGGGACGCGCTCGGCACACAGCATATGCACGCAGGGAAGCCGGAGCAGGAAGAGGTGAGTAAACAGCAGCGGGCACTCAGTGAATACAAGTCTGCCAGCAGCCCAGCGTGGGGGAAGTGGAACGACTTGTGACACTAGTGATTTCTTCCAATTGTCCAAACCTAGTTCATAATTGACTTCTGCCTCTGTAGCAGTGTGTTTTCTTCCTCTGTAACTAGGCTGCTCGGTAATGTAGAACTTGATGGGGTATTTTGCTGCGTGACCTTTTGATGGCCATCTTGCAGGGACATAGTAGTATTTTACTGTATTTCATTTCTGTTTTACTGTGTAACTACTCCTTCATTTGAACAGTTCTTCCTGTGAAATCTTTTCTGATTGCTTTTCTGTTACCTCTCTATTTTTGTATGATTGAAGCAGTCCGTTTGTAAGCCAAGTACCGAGGTAGGTTTCCCGGAATACAGCGAAGTCACAAAGGAGGAAAACGACTCCAACACCAGTTCAACAAAAAGTATTATTTACTGAACTTGCCAGAAAAGTGTGTTCAACAAATTCCCCAAAACACACATGTACAAAGATGTGACAAAGGCTACACAGCGCGGCACCGGGAGTGTATTCTCCAGATACACAATATATTAACCTACCCACAGGGTTCAGAAATGCCAAACACCCTTTATCTTTTAATACCTTACAAGACAGGAACAATTGCATGTGGTGCAGTTCAAAGGCGCGTACGCACAGCAGCTTAGAGCCGATCTAGCTCTACCCGCTATTCCCAGAAGATATATAAATATAACATATGGATTATTACATGCGAAGCAGTTGCAATAGTAACAGTACTATGACAAGCCCTCTCCAATGTCCCGAATCAGGAGGCGTAATTGAACAGACACCTTTGGCCTAACTAGGCTAACTACAGGCCTGCAAATACTACTAGATTAGTTGGCGTGCACGCGTTTGACCCTGGTCTTCCTTGAGGTGGCCGGCAGTTACTGTTCTGAGATGAGGCACCCTTCTGTTGGAGTCAATATCAAATATGTAGTCGCTCCTCACTGTGCCTGGATCACGCAGAGAGTCCCTTGCAATGACAGCTATGAGTTACCGTACTTGTGGGGTGTACTTTGGGAGTATAGTAGCACAATTAGGCGCCAAAGTATGCCCGACAAATACGCTATGTGAACATATCCTTAAAGGGGTTTTGCCACAATCTCATTTCATACCTCCTGCATCCAGCTCTTCAGATCTGTGCGTAGAAGGGGGTGTGTGTGATTTGTTTAAATTGCATATCTATGACCCAGCAGGATGACATCACCAGGCCTTTCCTCTCTATAGTCAAAGAAAGGTCTGTTTATGTGTAAAACTGTAAGTAGCTACATTGTAGCTCAGAGGTAAAACTTTTGCCTCCAGGCACAAGGGTTCTTGGTTCAAATCCCTGCAGGAACCAAACCTATGGATTTTATTTCTCTTTATCAATTGAAGTTTCTTTTTTTAATTTATTTGCACTGTTTGACTAATTACTAAGTAAACAGAGGACGGGAGTAGAATGACAGCACCTGGGGTTTGAACACTCAGTAGCTGCCTGAGAAGAGAGGTGATGTCTGAGCGTGTGCGACCAGGAATGAGGAGCTCTCAGCCCTGGTCGTATCCCCTGGAGACGAGCTGTGAACAATGGATCACTAATGGAGCAGCTAAAACAAAAACGGTGCAGAATTTTTAATAATGATGAATGGTGAAAATGTTAATTATTTAATTTACAAACTTCCCACATAAATTTTACTTTGTGGCAAAACCCCTTTAAACTTAACTTCTTTGTTTGTTGATTAGTTTGGAAAATAAGCAACTAACAACTTAAAGTGAATCTCCACCTTTTGGGACCATGTTTTTAAAGGGGCATTCCAATCACGTTACTTGAGGGTTGTGGCTCGTTGCCTGCTACAGAGAACGAAGAGGTGGCGACACTTATGTACCTCACTCTATTCTTTTATATGGCAGTTTTAAAAATAGCTGAGCTAGTGTTTCCTTGGTTATGTTTATGAACTCCTATGAAATGGACAGAGAGAGTGTGGCCACCTCTGGTCTTAATTATCTTTAGAATGGTTAAAGTGTTTATTTTTGTCATACAGAGAATATTCCCTTATATTCGCTAAAGGGGTTTATACTTTTCAGATGGACATTCTTTAGAACTGGTACTAAGAGCAGACTGCAGCATGTCACACAATACCTCATTAAGTCACTGATCAGGATAACTTCTGGAAAGTACCCCAAATATTCCCAAAGGCATGCATGGAACTATATTTAAGGTTTTCTGGATGGCACTTGGTGGAGCTATTAGAGGGCTTGTCCAGTATATAAAGAAAAAACATACAATGAATAAAGGTCGTACTCTCCTTCCTCCTCACCAGGATTCAAGGGCTGGCTCTGTGGCATATCTTGCTGTTTTTCTGTTTACTTCTTGGCTCCAGCTGAATGGGACGTCATTGCTGCAGCCTTCACCATTCAGAGGTGAATAGTTATGTAAGGCAGAGCCATGTGACCGTTGGCTGAAGTCAGGAAGTAAACAGAAGACCTGGAAGAGACGCTGCAGAGCCAGCGCTGCAACCGAGCTGAGGAGAAAGGGGAGTATGAGTTTTTTATTTATTTTTTTGGGTTGGGCAGCAGTATATATTTTTTTAAGTGCATGCAGTGACAGCAAACAGCTCAATGTTATTAGAGGATCTTAAGTGGCTTCTTCTTTCTGAAGTACATGTATTTAATGTATGTATTTGTTGCATCTTGGTATACAGCTATATCTTAGGTTATGTGCACATCTGCATTTCTTGAACTACAGCTTTCTGTTAATAAATTACAATGGGCAGAAAGTGTTTATCTGCTTTTCTTCCATCATAGCAGCACATGTTGCGTTGTGTTACACAATCTGCATTTTGGTTTTATCATGTTTTTTTTTTTTTCTTTTTACCCATAAGGTATGTTCACACAGTGTGTTGAGTCCGTGTGAACATACGCTTTAAGATACGTGTTTGGATCTGTCTGTCGCATCCTAAACGGACCCAAACAAATATCTAATAAATAGCAGTGTGATTTACATTGCTTTTACTATGAAACCTGCATCGGCGTTCACACAAGTAATCACCGATGCGAGTCTTATTGCATCTTTCGGATCCGTCTTTCGGATCGATTCCAAGAATTGACATGTCAGAAAGACGCAGCAGGAGTCCTATTTAAAACTATAGGGTGCGATCCTGCATCAAACACGCAGCTGCATGTTGGATATGTGTTTGATCCGTTTAGGATCCGAGCGCCGCTGCTTTTTGGATGTGATTTTCGTATCCAAAATTGGATCCAAAAATACCATGTGAACTGCCCCATAATGCTGTGTCTTACAATTCTGAGGAGACAAAAGACAGTTGGAAACTGGATAGATGCTCTTTCTATCGTATACAGGGTTATTTTAAAAAGCCTGGGGCTGTTACAGTAACATCAGTGGTACATGGCCTGGGACTGAAAATAACATCAAAAGTGACTCAGAGCGCGTTCTCACGGCACAGGACAAATACCGGTCGGTTTGCTGGCCGGTACTTGTTCTGTTTTGCGGCCGTCCCCACGGCCACGATGAGCGGAGAAAAGCCCTCCCCCTTCACATTGGCTAGCACAGATTCCGTCCGGAAACCGGACGGAAGAATGTGCTTGCACAATGTTTTGTGGCCAGATCGCGAGTGGAAAAACCGCCGGACGGAAAACCCGTGCAATGGGGACTGCTGCACAGGTTTTCCGTAGAGCACCATTGTGCTCATTTTCGGCTGGTTTTTCAGGCGGTCTGAAAAACCGCAAACGGGCTAAAAAACCGGCCGAAAACCCGTGCAGTGGGGACATGCCCTTATTGTCCAATCACAGTGCAGCATTTAATTTTACAGAGACAAATGCACAATGTTATTACATAGTGTGAGATAAGATGGTGACATCCAAGCAAGTTAAATGTTTTTGCATGTTGCAATGTGAAAGAACCGTGTCTGTTGTAACAGTACAGTGAAACTTTCAGAATAAATTTGGCCTATTTATGTTTGTTATGGGAAAAGTCTGGGCTGCCAAAAGACTTCAGAAGAGACCGTGAATAGGGTTTGAGCTGTGAATGAGCATAGTCTAGAAAGTCAACCAGTTTGACGAGTAGGGAACTATAGGTGTCATAAACCATGGTACGGTGTATCTGATAAATAAGGCACCTGCATTATAAGCCACCGAAATTATAATATATCTACTTCACGAGCTGCGACCAGACAAGAAATCGAAATGTTGTGACTTTTGCACTGACTTGCAGCACTGATTGGAAGAGGACAAAGTCACTTTTCAGCCTTGTGGTCAGTGGAGAGGCCACCATTTACCTCAGTGAAAAGGTCAGGTAATACAATATTAGAATCTGGGGCTCAGAAAAACCATGGGCGACATGTATGATTTTTGGCGCTCAAACACCATTTTTTTTTCTCGGACATTTGTAGTGTAGAATGTGCCTGAATCTATGAACCTGTTCTACTGTGGGTCACAGATTTAGCACTTTCTAGATAAAAGCATCAATTCTGGCTCAGGTAAATCCCCTTTAAAGTGCTGTACCTGTTCCAGCAGTAATGTGCCGGGATTTGCTGTACTGAAGCTATAAATGTGTAGCTTCATACGGTTGTGGTGTTACACGCCTCCCGCGCGCCCTCCGATCTCAGGCACATTACAAAGGGCCGCGGGCGCTCTGTAATGCACCTGATACTGGAGTGACCCTGGTTAAAAATGTAGCGAACAGGGCTGTGCCAGTTTTTGGGCTGAAAAGATGCCAGACTTCTTGAACAGCCCTGTACATACATGTCGCCCATCTGCCCTTATCAAGCACATAGGACCCACCAAAAGTAATCATGGTCTGTGCAATAAGCAGGCACAAAACCTGTGGTCCCTTCTATTTTTGTTGAGAGTACTGTCACTGCCCGCTTCTGCCCGGACATTTAAAAGGAATGGCTTATGCCACAGATAGGGATAGACCTTCCAAACATAGTCTACCAACAGGATGGGGCATCTCCATATTTCCATTTGGATGCTTGCCAATACCTGTATTAAACATTATTGGAACATTGGATTGGCTGGGCCAGAAACAACTGTTCATCAATATTGTGCTGGCCTATATGACTGCCAGCTCTAACACCCTGTGACTTCTTCATTCGTGGCTACATCATGGACTCAGGGTATTTGCTCACCTCCCCCCCATCCTTCGTCACAACATCTGAAAGACCTGAGACAACGCATCATTTAAACACTGAAGTCCATATCCATGACTATGCTAGAACGGTTCTGGACAGAACTTCCGCCTAGACATAACATTTATTGACATTTTTTTTAAATGAACTAAATGAGCCCATCTCTTACCTGTAAATGCACATGCTCAACTGTTCAGTGTTTCAGTACTTTTTGGACAATTTGATGATCTCTATCAAGGAGCTTAATGGCAAAACTCACAATAGGTGTTTGATCCCTGCATTGCCCAATACATTTAGGATTGGGATATAAACAGTCCTCCTCATCATGGTGTTCACATTTTGACATCATGAGACCAAACCAACACCTTACAACATTGAGATCAACAGTATCTCACTATTGGGAGGGTTCAAGCAGGATGCTCTCAGACGGAAGTGGCAACAGAGCTTAGTGTCTCAGTGTCATCAGCAGGTTGCAACAGAGATAGAGAGAGACTGGAAGTGTCACGTCAGACCATTTTAAACTGTTTACATCAGTGTGTTCTGGGTGCTAGATGACCTGACCACACCACCAGGCATGGGCATCATAGTCTTGTGTGGATCAGGGAGCATCTATGCTGGACGAGGGACCAGTGGTCATCACTGCTGCTGATTCACTCTGAGCAGAAATATGGCCACCAATGTTGCTGGAGACGTCAAGGAGAGCGATATGCATCATCCAGGGCAGTACCCTTGCCAGTCATCTAGCACACAGACCATGCTTAAGTAAACTGTTATGAATGGCCTGATATGACACTTGGTTGCCTCTCACCTCCCTTAAAGGGGTTGTCTCATTACATTGATTCATCTTACCTCAGTCCTGTTTTCCTGGTTTCATTTTGAATTCAGGGGTGTGTTTACTGGCTTCCATAGGCTGCAGTAGAAGCCAGGTCTGTAGCTATAAAAAACCAGTGCTGGCAGTTATCAGGAGAGATCAAAACAGGTCTGTTTGCTATAGTGACCTGAGGAGCTGTGTGTAGCCCATACAAGAGGGATATCTAGGAATAGGTAGGACACTGTTAATGGATGTATATTGCAAAGTGATTTGTTTTTGCAAGATCTTTAACATAAAAAGCAATCACTGTAGTGAGACAACCCCTTTAAATGTGCCTGGAGTTGTGTGGGATTCATCATCCGGTTCCACAGAGCATTATTTACAATGAAGCGGTCATCCCGGGGTGTGATGGAGCCAAAGGACCTCCACTTCTTTTCTTTTCTGTGACTCTTCCAGTCTCTCTGTATCTCTGTTGCAACCTGCTGATGAATACAAGACTTCCAAGGTAACAACTTGTTACTTGTGATTAGTGATGATGACACTCCATAGTAGGCGGCAAAAACAGGATCAGAAATGCATTTTCATGTTGCGGTGCTGCGACCGCATAGCCTGGCTACTCAATCTTGGAGTGCAATGATTCCTGACAGGCGGGCGTGGTGCAGGGCCATTTATGTATTGACTGTCTAACGAGGGTTGAGGAGCCTTCATACAGCAGACTGTTTTCCGGTTTTTAAAATTTTAAAAAATAGTATTTTGGGTGAAAACAATTGAACCTTGATGCGTGGACACTCTAAGCTAAGTGGAAAACTTCCGGTTGGAGTTTTGGTTTAAAAGCCAGGCAATGGCAAAGGGGTACTGTTGATCAATTGAAAGTTTTCTTGGTCTCTGATATAAAAGTGTTACACTCGCAAGTTGTGAAAAAAGTACTGAAATTTAAACAGTTGTTGGCATTGTAAATTTTAGAAAGGTTCAAAAGTTATGTTCATCCAAAAATTGAAACCAAAAACCCAAAAAATTTCCTAAGTTTTTGAGCGTTTTAATTTGCATTGTGGCGGGGTTTCCCAAAACGTCGGGGCGGGTCGTGTTTCCCCGGTCCCGGGCTACATATGATGCCGATCACCCGTTGATTGTTCAGTCGAGCGTTGGAATCTATTTTGCGGTGTTGTAAGAGTGGGGGCGCATCTACAATCTGCCCCCAAAGGGGGTTGTGCAGGGGTGGGACTCGCCGGATGCTGGCTCCTGGAGGTAGCAGCTCTGCAGGGATTGGGAAAGGTAACTTTTTTTTTCTTCTTTTAATTAGCCTGGCTATTTACGTGGGGCACATACCTATCTATAATGGCTGCGGGGGCACATACCTATCTATAATGGCACGGGGCACATACCTATCTATAATGGCTGCGGGGGCACATATCTATCTATAACTGTACGGGGAAATACCTATTAAAGGGCTCGGGGCACTACCTATCTAAAAATGCTGCGGGGGCACAAACTTCTTAAGGGGTAGGGGCACATACCTTTATAATGGCTGGGGGGACATATCTATCTATAACTGTAGGGGCACATCCCTTCTTAAATGGTGCGGGGCAAAACCATTATGTGGCTACGGGGGCAACACCTATCATTGATACGGGGGCACATCTATTTAATGGCTGCGGGGGCACATACCTATCTATAATGGCTATGGGGGCACATACCTATCTATAGTGGCTATGGGGCACATACTATCTTAAGGTGGGGGGGGAATATCATCTATAATGGTATGGGGAACATCCCTTTCTAAAATTTGGTATGGGGGCACATACTATCTTTAAGGTAGGGGGGCACTACCTATCTATAACGGGGGGGCACATCCCATCATAATGGCTAGGGGGGCAATACCTATTATAACGGCGTGCAGGGGGCACAACCTATCTTACGGCTATGGTGCACATCCCCTATCTAAAAGGGCATGGGGGCAATACCTATCTTAATGGTATGGGGGCATTTTCCTATCTAAAAAATGGAGTGCACATACTATCTATAATGGCTGCAGGGGGGCACATACCTATCTATAATGGCTATTGGGCACATACCTATCTATAATGGCTACGGGGCACATACCTATCTATAATGGCTGCAGGGGGCACATACCTATCTATAATGGCTGCAGGGGGCACATACCTATTTTTTAATGGTTTTTTGGGGCACATACCTATCTATAATGGCTCGGGGCCATACTTATCTTAATGGCTACGGGGGCACAAAACAATCATATGGTGCGGGGGCCATCCTTCTTAATGGCTGCGGGGGAAATACTATTATAATGGCTGCGGGGGCACATACCTATCTATAACGGCTATGGGGCACATACCTATCTATAATGGCTGCGGGGGCACATACCTATCTATAATGGCTGCGGGGGCACATACCTATCTATAATGGCTGCGGGGGCACAAACCTATCTGAAATGGCTGCGGGGGCACATACCTATCTATAATGGCTGCGGGGGCACATACCTATCTATAATGGCTGCGGGGGCACATATCTATCTATAATGGTTACGAGGGCACATACCTATCTATAACGGCTACGGGGCACATACCTATCTATAACGGCTGCGGGGCACATACCTATCTATAATGGCTATGGGGGCACATACCTATCTATAATGGCATGGTGCACATACCTATCTATAATGGCTGCAGGGGGCACATACCTATCTATAATGGCTATGGGGGCACATACCTATCTATAATGGCTATGGGGCACATACCTATCTATAATGGCTACGTGGGCACATACCTATCTATAATGGCTACGGGGGCACATACCTATCTATAATGGCTACGGGGGCACATACCTATCTATAATGGCTACGGGGCACATAACTATCTATAATGGTTGGGGGCACTTCCTATCTATAATGGGTGGGGAATCCCTTTTAATGGCTGGGGGGCACAACCTATTAAAAGGGTGCGGGGGCCATACCTATTATAATGGTGGGGGGCACTATCTACTATAAGGGTTTAAAAAAGGCACATACCTATCTATAACGGCTACGGGGGCACATACCTATCTATAACGGCTGCGGGGCACATACCTATCTATAATGGCTACGGGGGCACATACCTATCTATAATGGCACGGGGCACATACCTATCTATAATGGCTGCAGTGGGCACATACCTATCTATAATGGCTACGGGGGCACATACCTATCTATAATGGCTACGGGGCACATACCTATCTATAATGGCTACGGGGCACATACCTATCTATAATGGCTGCGGGGGCACATACCTATCTATAATGGCTACGGGGGCACAACTTTATAAGGCTAGGGGGCACATCCTATTTAATGGTATGGGGGCACATACCTATCTATTGGGGGGGAAAAATTACCTATCTATAATGGCTGCGGGGGCACAAACCTATCTGAAATGGCTGCGGGGGCACATACCTATCTATAATGGCTGCGGGGGCACATATCTATCTATAATGGTTACGAGGGCACATACCTATCTATAATGGTTGCAGGGGGCCCATACCTATTTATAACGGCTACGGGGCACATACCTATCTATAACGGCTACGGGGCACATACCTATCTATAACGGCTGCGGGGCACATACCTATCTATAACGGCTATGGGGCACATACCTATCTATAATGGCTGCGGGGGCACATACCTATCTATAATGGCTGCGGGGGCACATACCTATCTATAACGGCTATGGGGCACATACCTATCTATAACGGCTGTGGGGCACATACCTATCTATAATGGCTACGGGGCACATACCTATCTATAATGGCTGTGGGGGCACATACCTATCTATAACGGCTATGGGGCACATACCTATCTATAATGGCTGCAGGGGGCACATACCTATCTTTTAGGTTGGGGACATTTTTATTATTATGGTAGGGGGGCACATCCCTAACTGAAATGGTAGTGGGCACATCCCTTTAAAAAGGCTACGGGGGCAATACTATTAAATGGTGGGGGGGGCACTACCATTTTAATAGCTGTGGGGGCACAAACCTATCTGAAATGGCTGTGGGGGCACATACCTATCTATAATGGCTATGGGGCACATACCTATCTATAATGGCTACGGGGCACATACCTATCTATAATGGCGCGGGGCACATACCTATCTATAACGGCTATGGGGGCACATACCTATCTATAATGGCTATGGGGCACATACCTATCTATAATGGCTACGGGGCACATACCTATCTATAATGGCTTAGGGGGCACATACCTATCTATAATGGCTGCAGGGGGCACATACCTATCTATATTGGCTACGGGGACACATACCTATCTATTATGGCTACACGGGCACATACCTATCTATAATAGCTGCGGGGGCACATACCTATCTATAATGGCTATGGGGCACATACCTATCTATAATTTTTTCGGGGACATACCTATCTTAATGGTGCAGTGGGCACTCCCTGTCTAAATGGTAGGGGGGCACTTAAAATTTATTATAAGGGGTACGTGGGCACAAAATTATCTATAACGGCTTTGGGGGCACATCTACTATAAGGCTCGGGGAAATATCAACTATTAGGGCTGGGGGGGCACATCCCTACTGTAAGGGCTAGTGGGCCATCCCTATTAAAATGGTCGTGGGACATCCCTATCTATAAGGCTCGGGGCACATACTACCTTAAATGGCTCGGGGAAATACCTACTATAAGGCGGGGGGCCAAAACTATTATATTGGCTAGGGGAACTTTTCCTATCATTATGGCCCTTTGGGACATAACTATCTATATAGCTGCGGGGGCCATTTCCTTCTAAACGGCTAGGGGGCCCAAAACCCATTAAAGGGCTGCGGGGGCACATACCTGTCTATAATGGCTACGGGGGCACATACCTATCTATAATGGCTACGTGGGCACATACCTATTTATAATGGCACGGGGAAAACATATCTTTGGTGCGGGGGACATCCCTATCGTAATGCTGTGGGGGTACAAACCTTTGAATGGCGGCGGGGCCCATCCCTATCTATAATGGCTATGGGGCAAACTACTATAAGGGCGGGGGGGCAATCCCTACTATAATGGCTAAGGGGGCACATACCTATCTATAATGGCTGGGGGGGGGAAACCATAAATATCTATATTGGTACGGGGGGCACCTAACTATTAAATGGCTGGGGGGGGGGGCACATACCTATCTATAATGGCTGCAGTGGGACTTTTTTTTTTCCTTTTTAAAAATAATGGCTACGGGGGCATTTAATTATAATGGCTACGTGGGCACATACCTATTTATAATGGCTACGGGGTCACATACATATCTATAATGGCTGCGGGGGCACATACCTATCTATAATAGCTGTGGGGGCACAAACCTATCTGAAATGGCTGTGGGGGCACATACTTCTATACAGGCAGGGGGGCCATACCTTTTAATGTCTGCGGGGGCACATTCCTATCTATAATGGCAGCGGGGGCACATACCTATCTATAATGGCAGCGGGGGCACATATCTATATATAATGGTTATGTGGGTACTCCCTTCTTTAATGGCTGGGGGGGCACATACTATTATTGGTATGGGGGCACATACCTATCTATAATGGCTACGGGGGCACATACCTATCTATAATGGCACGGGGCACATACCTATCTATAACGGCTGCGGGGGCACATACCTATCTATAATTGCTGCGGGGGTACAAACCTATCTGTAATGGCTGCGGGGGCACATACCTATCTATAATGGCTATGGGGGCACATAATACCTATCTATAATGGCTACGGGGCACATACCTATCTATAATTGCGCGGGACACATACCTATCTATAATTGCGCGGGACACATACCTATCTATAATGGCTACGGGGCACATACCTATCTATAATGGCTTAGGGGGCACATACCTATCTATAATGGCTACGGGGGGCACATCCCTTCTATATTGGTAGGGGGACACATCCCTTCATTAGGTACAGGGCACTTCCCTATTATAATAGTGCGGGGGAAATACCTATTTAATGGTAGGGGCACATACCTATTTAATGGTGGGGGGCTATACCTATTTTATAATGGTGCGGGGGCCATACCTATCTGTACGGCTACGGGGCCATACCTATCTTAATGTCTGGGGGGGCACTTCCTATCTATTGGCAGGGGGGCCATTATCTATAATGGCAGCGGGGGCACATATCTATATATAATGGTTACGAGGGTACATACCTATCTATAATGGCTGCAGGGGGCACATACCTATCTATAACGGCTATGGGGCACATACCTATCTATAATGACTGCGGGTGCAAATACCTATCTATAATGGCAGCGGGGGCACATACCTATCTATAACGGCTGCGGGGGCACATACCTATCTATAATTGCTGCGGGGGTACAAACCTATCTGTAATGGCTGCGGGGGCACATACCTATCTATAATGGCTATGGGGGCACATACCTATCTATAGTGGCTATGGGGCACATACCTATCTATAATGGCTACGGGGCACATACCTATCTATAATTGCGCGGGACACATACCTATCTATAATGGCTACGGGGCACATACCTATCTATAATGGCTTGCGGGGCACATACCTATCTTTTTGGTAGGGGGGGAATCCCTATCTATATTGGCTTCGGGGACACTCCCTATTATTATGGTACCGGGCACAACCTATCTTAAAATGGGGGGGGGGGCACTCCCTATTTAATGGTATGGGGAATCCCTTCTAAAAATGGCTGCGGGGGCACATACCTATCTATAATGGCTGCGGGGGCACATACCTATCTATAACGGCTACGGGGCACATACCTATCTATAATGGCTGCAGTGGGCACATACCTGTCTATAATGGCTACGGGGGGGCAATCCCATCTATAATGGCTCTGGGGACTCCCAAATTATAATGGCACGGGGCACTTCCTATCAAAAAGGGGCTGGGGGGACATTTCTTTCAAATGGCTACGGGGGACATCCTATTTTGTGGTATGGGGCACATATATTTTAAAATGGCGCGGGGCCACCTATCTTTTTTGGCTATAGGTTCATCCCTGTTAAAATGGTACGGGGGACATACTATCTTAATGGCTGCAGGGCAATATTATCTATAATGGCTATGGGGCACATACCTATCTATAATGGCTGCGGGGGCACATATCTATCTATAATGGCTACGGGGGCACATACCTATCTATAACGGCTATGGGGCACATACCTATCTATAATGGCTATGGGGCACATACCTATCTATAGTGGCTATGGGGCACATACTATCTATAATGGCGCGGGGCACATACCTATCTATAACGGCTGCGGGAGCACAAACCTATCTATAATGGCTACGGGGGCACATACCTATCTATAATGGTTACGAGGGCACATACCTATCTATAACGGCTACGGGGCACATACCTATCTATAATGGCTACGGGGGCACATACCTATTTAAAAGGTATGGGGGCACATCCCTATCTAAAAGGTATGGGGCCACCTATCTATATGGCTATGGGGGCACATACCTATCTATAATGGCATGGTGCACATACCTTCTAAATGGTAGGGGGGCACATCCTATCTATAAGGCTATGGGCAATACCTTTTAAATAATGGTCGGGGAAAAACCCTATCTATAATGGCTACGGGGGCACATACCTATCTATAATGGCTACGGGGGCACATACCTATCTATAATGGCTGCGGGGGCACATACCTATCTATAATGGCTGCGGGGGCACATACCTATCTATAATGGCTATGGGGGCACATACCTATCTATAACGGCTATGGGGCACATACCTATCTATAATGGCGTGGGGAACATACCTATCTATAATGGCTGCGGGGGCACAAACCTATCTGAAATGGCTGCGGGGGCACATACCTATCTATAATGGCTGCGGGGGCACATATCTATCTATAATGGTTACGAGGGCACTCCAAATCTAAAGGGTTTTGCAGGGGGGCCCCTTTTACCTATTTTAACGGCTAGGGGCACATACCTTCTAAAACGGTACGGGGCCTTCCTATCTATAAGGGGCTGCGGGCAATACCTATCTATAACGGCTGCGGGGCACATACCTATCTATAACGGCTATGGGGCACATACCTATCTATAACGGCTGCGGGGCACATACCTATCTATAACGGCTACAGAGGCACATACCTATCTATAATGGCTACGGGGGCACATACCTATCTATAATGGCTACGGGGGCACATACCTATCTATAAGGTATGGGGGAACTTACTCCCAATAACCGGACTGCGGCGTGCACATACCTAATCTATATTGCTGCGGGGGCACATATCTAAATCTACCGGCCACTTATTAGGCTACACCCTGCATAGTAACGGGTTGGAACCCCCTTTTGCTTCGAACTGCCTAATTCTTCGTGGCATAGATTCCATCAAAGGAGTCTGCAACGCAGCTGCAAATTGGTTACCAAGGGCCAAAGAGTGCCAAGAAAATATTCCCCCACACCATGACCCACCACCACCGCCCTGAAACCGTCTGATACAAGGGAGGTATGGATCAAGCTTTCATGTTGTTGACGCAAATTCTGACCCATACCATCGAATAGTCGTCAGCAGAAATCGAGACTCATCAGACCAGGCAACGTTTTTCCCAATCTTCTACTGTCCAATTTTGATGAGCTTGGGCAAATTGGAGCCTCAGTTTCCTGTTCTTAGCTGAAAGGAGTGGCCCCGGTTGTGGTCTTCTGCTGCTGTAGCCATCTGCCTCAAAGTTCACCGTACTGTGCGTTAGAGATGCTCTTTCTGCCTACCTTGGTTGTAACGTGGATCTATTGAATCACTGTTTGCCTTTCTATCAGCTCGAACCAGTCTAGCGCCGATTCTCCTTTGACTCTCTGCATCAACAAGCATTTCCTCCCACAGGAGACTGCCGCTCACGGGATGTTTTTCTTTTCTGGGACCATTTCTGTAAAACCCTACGAGATGGTTGTGCTGTGAAAATCTCCAGGAGATCAGCAGTTTCTGAAAATACTCAGACCAGCCTTCTGGCACCGTCAACAAGCCTGCACGTTCAAAAGGACTCAAATCCCTTCCTTCCCTTACTGATGCTACGGTTTGAACTGATGGAGATTGTCTTGAGTCTTAGTCTAATGCCTAAATGCACTGTGTTGCCGCATGTGATTGGCTGATTATAGATTTAGGTGTTAACGGTGCAGTTGGCGACAGGTGTTACCTAATAATGGGCCTTTGGTGGGGGTATTTTTTAATGGTTAGGGAGGGAAACATACCTATCTATAAGGGGTGGGGGGCCAACATCCTATCATACCAGTATGGGGCCCTTACCTTTATCTATAACGGTTCAGGGAACATTACCAAATCAAAAGGACTCGGGTGCACATACCTTTTCTAAACGGGGTGGGGGGGGAATAATATCTAAAAACCGGCAAAGGGGCACAAACCTATCATAAAAACGGCTGCGGGGGCAATTTACCTTTCTAAAGGGGCAGGGGGAAACAAAACACTATCTAAAATTGGCGAGGGGCACATACCTTCTGTAAATGGCTCGGGGGGGAATTTAAAATTATCTTTTAAGGCTCGTGGGCCCAACTTTTTCTTATAAAAGGTATGGGGAACTTTACCTATCAATAAGGCTAGGGGGGAACTTTCCCTATCTATGGTTGGGGGTTTTTTTGGCGGGGGGAAACATACTATCTATAAGGCTACGGGGAAACATCCCTATTAAAAGGGGCTGGGGGGCCCACATACCCTATTTTTAAAAGGTCGGGGAAAATAACTACCATAATGGCTACGGGGGCAAATACCTATCTATAAGGCATGGGGTTTTGGGGGGGAACATTTATCTTTTAATGGCGCGGGGGCACAAAATTTAAAAATTAAAGGGGGTTTACCCAAAGGTTTTTTAAAAAAAAAATGGTTGGGGGAAAATTTCCTTTTTTTTAATGGCTGAAAGGGGGGCACTTTCCTATTTTAAAAGGGCTATGGGGAACATACCTATCTTTTTAATGACTGCGGGTGAAAATTCCCTATCTAAAAGGGCCCCAGCGGGGGGAAATACCTATTATAACGGCAGGGGGGCAAAATTTCCTATCTATTCAAATGCGGGGGCACATACCTATCTATAATTCCCTGGGGGGGTTTACAAACCTATCTGAAATTGGTTGGGGGAAAAAAAGGGGGGGCCTTTCCTTTATCTATAGGTTGGGGGCCTTTTTTTGGGGGGGCCCCATACCTATCTATAATGGCTACGGGGCACATACCTATCTTAATTTTTTAGGGGGCCCCTTTAACCTATTAAAAGGGCTTGGGGGCACCATACAATCTAATTGGAAAAGGGGAAACATCCTTTTCTTTTTGGAAAACATGGGCCAAAAACCTACCCTAAAATTTGCTGGGGGGGGAAAATTTCCCTTCTAAAAAGGCTAGGGGGCCCCATACCTATCTATTATGGCTGCGGGGGGCACATACCTATCTATAATGGCTGCGGGGCACATACCTATCTATAACGGCTACGGGGCACATACCTATCAATAATGGCTGCAGTGGGCACATACCTGTTTTTTGGGGGCTAGGGGGGGGGGGGGGGGGGGGGGGGGGGGGGGGGGGGGGGGGGGGGGGGGGGGGGGGGGGGGGGGGGGGGGGGGGGGGGGGGGGGGGGGGGGGGGGGGGGGGGGGGGGGGGGGGGGGGGGGGGGTGGGGGGGGGGGGGGGGGGGGGGGGGGGGGGGGGGGGGGGGGGGGGGGGGGGGGGGGGGGGGGGGGGGGGGGGGGGGGGGGGGGGGGGGGGGGGGGGGGGGGGGGGCGGGGGGGGGGGGGGGGGCGGGGGGGGGGGGGCGGGGGGGGGGGGGGGGGGGGGGGGGGGGGGGGGGGGGGGGGGGGGGGGGGCCGGGGGGGGGGGTTTTGTTTTTTTTTTTTTTTTTTTTTTTTTTTTTTTTTTTTTTTTTTTTTTTTTTTTTTTTTTTTTTTTTTTTTTTTTTTTTTTTTTTTTTTTTTTTTTTTTTTTTTTTTTTTTTTTTTTTTTTTTTTTTTTTTTTTTTTTTATTTTTTTTTTTTTTTTTTTTTTTTTTTTTTTTTTTTTTTTTTTTTTTTTTTTTTTTTTTTTTTTTTTTTTTTTTTTTTTTTTTTTTTTTTTTTTTTTTTTTTTTTTTTTTTTTTTTTTTTTTTTTTTTTTTTTTTTAATTTTTTTTTTTTTTTTTTTTTTTTTTTTTTTTTTTTTTTTTTTTTTTTTTTTTTTTTTTTTTTTTTTTTTTTTTTTTTTTTTTTTTTTTTTTTTTTTTTTTTTTTTTTTTTTTATTTTTTTTTTTTTTTTTTT